>JAIUZE010025508.1:0-27488 GCA_022085475.1 Heliosperma pusillum | reverse complement strand
AGTACTTCTGAATCTGTCTTCGACAGTTTTAGTTTCGAGGAAGATTCGGCCGTACCAGCGAAGATGCCTAACATTGCTAGTCACTCTGAGCCCACCGCTGCATGTATACCCCAGGGATTCAAACTTACAACGGACAAAGATGGAACCTCTTTCGATCTTCGTCCGTCCTATATCAAGCTTGTTCAGCAGAACAAGTATAGGGGTGTGGCTGGGGAAGATCCGAGGAAGCATATGGAGACCTTTGCTGATAACTGCTCTTCTATTCCGGTTTCTAAAGGGGTGACACAAGACAAGATCAAGGAGGTCTTGTTTCCTTTTTCTCTTACCGACAATGCCAAAGACTGGTTGAAGAATCTGAATAGAGAAGAACTTGGTATTACCGACTGGACTACACTTGCACTGGCCTTCTACAAGAAGTATTTTCCACCACAGAGGAGAAATGTTTTGAGGGGTCAGATTACAAATTTCAAGAAAACGGTTCATGAAAATCTCTATGAGTCCTGGGATCAATTTAAGACGCTAGTGAGGTCTGTTCCTCACCATGGGTTCGAACAGTGGTTTCTATGTAACCAGTTTAACAACGGGTTATATGATGATCATCGAGCTATTCAATATGCCGCATCCAACGGGAGATTCCAGAAAGAGATAGATGATGATAAGGGTTGGAAATTGATCGAGGAGATGGCAACCCACTGTGCTGAGTATGGTAATCCGCGAAGTGGTACACGGACAGTAGCTAGTATTGATTCTGACGGTCTGGATGCTAAATTTGATAAACTAAATGCCAGACTTGATAAATGGAAGAAGCAGGTTGCAGATAACCAGCAGACGGTTCATTTGCTGCAGTGGGATGAAGTGATTACTTGTGAAAGGTGTGGCGAACCCGGTCACACGGCTGTAGATTGTTTTGCAGAAAAGGAGCAAGTTTGTTCCTTTCGACAATACCGTCAAGGAGGTGGGTACTATAATCAGGCGAATATCCATCCCAATTTGAGATGGACAAGCCAGAATGTCCTAAATCCTACTCCTCCACCACAAAAGCCGACGTATCAACCGCCGCACAAGCAAGGATTCCAAAAAATCCAGTCTTCACAGCAAGCTAGTTCCTCATCTGGAGGAATTTCAGAAGTTGGAGAGCTAAAGTCCATGATACAAGCTTTAGCTATCCAAATGAGCAAATCTGATCAAGCAACGAATGCTACCATTAAACTTTTGGAGTCGCAGATTGCTCAATTGGCGGGAGCTAGATTGATTAGGCAACCTGGCCAGTTACCGTCCCAGACCGACAAGAACAAGGAGACGCTGAACATGATCACTCTGCGAAGCGGTCTCGCTTATGACAGTCCTGCTGGTACAGTTGCTGATATCTCTGGTGCGCATCCCAATGTTTCGAAGGATGATGCTGATGTTGTACTCGATCGAGGAGTCTCTTCTACTCGATCGAATGAATTAAAAGAAAAGTTACTCGATCGAGAGGTGTCTATTGGTCGATCGAGTGAATCAGAAAGACTGTTGGTCGATCGAGAGGGTTCAGTTGCTCGATCGAGTATTGTGGCTGATGAAACTGCTCGATCGAGCAGTTTGAATTCTAAAAATGATCGATCGAGTGACATTGATACTCGATCGATGGGTCCTAATGAGCGAGAAGCTCGATCGAAGGAGTTAAGCAAGCGGATGATTAATAACGCGATTGTCAAGGATACGCAACATGGATCACCTGACATTCCAATTCCGTTTCCCGGTCGATTGAAGAAGGCTAAGGTCGAGAAGGAATTTGCTCGGTTCGCTGACATTGTACGTGATCTTAAGGTGAATGTTCCTTTTGCAGACCTCCTATTAAAGGTACCCTCTTACTTGAAATTTATGCGTGAAATTCTTTTACGTAAGAGGTCAGTCGATACTGTAGAGACTGTAGCTTTGACTGAGGAATGCTCCGCGTTCCTCCAAAACAAATGCCCACCTAAACTGTCCGACCCAGGTAGCTTTTCCATACCGTGTCATATAGGTACCTATCTTATAGATAATGCGTTATGTGACCTAGGAGCTAGTGTTAGCGTCTTACCTTTGTCTTTAGGCTAACGGTTAGGCTTCACCAAGCTTCAGTGTACTAACATGACGGTGCAAATGGCCGATAGGACCTTGTCCCGACCTTTAGGAGTCATAGAGGATGTACCTGTGCAAATAGGGAGATTCTTTATCCCGGTCGACTTCATAGTATTGGACATACCTGAGGATTCTCACACTCCCATCATTTTGGGAAGACCGTTCTTGCATACTGCGCAAGCGGTTATTGATGTCGGGTTACGGACACTAACTTTTCAGATAGGTGGGGAGAACCTAGTTTTCACTCAGTCTCATGCTAGTAAAGGTCCTATGCTTGTTTCACCATGATTTGTTTACACATGACAAAGCTTCGGTTCCTATCGAGCCTATAGCTCCTGTGTGTGATATTCCTGTTTCTACCGTAACACCTCCGCACCAGCTTGGGAGCGAATTGTAGGAACGTGTTGTTTTGTGTTTTCTTACAGATCATAGATCGGTAGCATTGGAGCTGAAGAAGGGAGAGCCATGTTCGCGTGATGATACCAAGAAGAAGTCCAAGAAGGACAAAGGAGTTCGCTCATATTCGAGTGATTCAGAAGTGTAGCTAGACTCCACGAAATTATCGTATGTGTGGAGAAAAAAGTCGGAAATTACCGCAGTTGAGAGTAATTCTGGAAGTCAAAGGCCTGACGGTGGCCTTGTCACAGAACTAATTGGTTATTAGCCGGGTTTGCAACCCCGTGCAATTTGTAAAAAACAATTTATTTCGTTTTCGTTAGACAATTAGACAATTAGACTTTTACGTTATTATCCGTAGTTTAGATAAACAATTTATTTTTCCTGTTAGACACTTTTTGGTATTTTTTTGGGTATCGTTTTGTATCGTTTTTGCAGAAAAAAAAGATGCAGAAATCAATTACCACAAGTCGAAGGCTGTGCAAATAGGACAACCAATCGATCGAGTAAACTGTTACTCGATCGAGTGACTTGGGGAAAAAAAAGACCTCGATCGAGTAGAAGTCAAATTGATCGAGGAGATCTCACAACAATCGAGTAAACTGAGGATCATCAAAAGAAAACTACTCGATCGAGTAAATATGATCTACTCAGTCGAGCGGTCCTGCCTGACAAAAGTCCTCGATCGAGTAGAATTTCTACTCGATCGAGCAAACTAACCTACCTATATAAGAGAAGTCTTCGATCCCCTTTCAATTTACTCGATCCCAATTCCCCTTTGTTCTTCATCTTTAGATTTTTCTGCATAATCTTACCTGCAATTCGTGTTAATATCCAAATTAATTAGCAATTACATATACCCTAGTATAGGGTGGAGACGGAGGAGACAGATGGGAGGAGGTGATGTTAGCTCCCCAGTTTGATGCTGGTTTGGGGAAGCTTGTTGTTTTGTGAGTTTTTCTGTTTATTTTTTCCATTCTTTGTTTATATTTCATCTCTTAGGAACATGAATTAGGTTGTGTTTCCCTTTCCCCTTATATGCTGTTGTGTTGTGACCAATGAGGACATTGTCTGTTTTAGTTTGGGGAGGTGTTTTGCATCCTTTTGCGTCTGCATTTGCATTTGTATTGCATTCACGTTTACAATTCATGTTAATTAGAAAAAATTTGAAAAAATCAAAAATATCACGTTTATTTTTGCATATAGTCGAGTTGGATTGGAGTCTTGTTCGTGATGAAATTGCACTACAAGTCTATTTTAAGCTATTCCTTGCACCATTCTTGACTTACTTAGTAAAATCAATGTAGTGAACTATTGAATTTTGTCTTGGAATTTAAATTTGATTATTAGACTTGACTCAACATTTTGGCAAACTACTTTTATATTCTGAGTTTTAGAGCCTATAACTGGTGACATTTATGACCAGTTCATCTAGGAATGAGAGTAGTTACTCCCCACATCTCGTGTCATTTGCTTGTATATGAACTTTGATTTCTTATTGCCTGCACGCATTGGGTTTGTGGTCGGTATTACGTGTTTTGAGAATATTTGCATCTCCCTTTTCCTCATTCTACCCCATTAACTCCACATAAAGCCATATCTGCCTGTTGCCCTTAACTACATTCTAAACTGAGCCTACCTTTGCCGAGCAAGTTTAGTAGTCGAGGTATATTTTACCGTTGTGTCAGTTTTTGGCTCGTTTTCATTGATTGGAGTAGGTATTTGCGAGAAAAAAAGAAGAGAAGTGAGTAATTGTGCCTCGATCGAGCAACTTGTAGCTCGATTGAGCAGATGTTGGTTTTTGTTGCCTCGATCAAGTGACTTGTTCCACTCGATCGAGGGGGTTTTCCCTCGATCAGCCAAGAAAGAAAAAAGAAGAGAAAGAAAGAAAAGAAAAAAAAATGAAAAAATATAATGAGAAAAAAATTAATTGGCTGAAGTTTTTGTTATTTACGCCTCCTACGCTTATTATTATTTGTCGAGGTGTTTTATGGGATTTGTGTTGTATATGCCTAGATATGTTAAGGCATCGAGCTTATTTTTTGATAGTTGGAAGAAAGGAACGAGCTCTATTGCGGTCTTGTTAGGAACTAGCTTGGCTATTTACCCTCACATTTCCATTAATTGTTTTGCCCCTTCTTACCAATTAGCCTCACATATCCATTTCTTTGCAAATGTTCGGCACGTGATAGTCCTTATACGGTGGTTATGCGTGTGTACGGTGCTTGAATCATCTTTCATATTAGTCAGCGATGCATGTTATGTCGGTCGTAGTCTAGGTGAGTGACTATATTTGCTTCTCTCTTTCTTATACATATTTACTTACCATTTGCTTGTTGAGATAAGAGTGACCCGTGAGAGTCCTAATTTGGTTGAGTCTTGCAAGGTCGAAAGTCTAATTTATTTCCAAGATTGTACAAATTCGTTCACTTTCGTATTAAGCTTTGTAGCGATTGAATGAGTGCATTAAACTGTTTAGCATGGACTTGTAGCTAGCTCTGAGACTTACTCCATTTCCCTAGGTTTATTTAGTTCCATATAGCTGCATTTAGTTTGCTTGAGGACAAGCAAAGGTGTGGTTTGGGGAAGTTTGATGCGTGTATTTTATATAGACTTTTTAGTCCGTTTATGCACGCATTTATTTGTCATTTAGGTGATATTATATCACTATATGCCCCTATTTGGCTACTTTGTACTTTCATTACCGTTTTGTAGGTACAAGCTGCGTAGTAGCGGAAACCGAGTCAAAACAGTCCACTTTGCATGCATTTAGGAGAATGGAAGGAACAGAACAGAAGCTCTTGCAACGAGAAGATCAAAACGTGTTTGATCGCGGCGGACTCTTTGTGGCTAGCCCCATAGACTCCCCTCGAGTGGCGGTTGACCTTTCATTAGGTGCGGTGGGAGAGGCCTTGGTAAGGTAACGAAACCTGTCGTCACCCGCCGCGGCCAAGCGGAGTTGCGCATCCCAATCGACAAAATTAGCGCTTTTCTTTTCTAACTTGCATCGATCCATGAAGGATCGAAGCCATGAAACATTCGTGAGAATTGGAGCATAGGTGGTGGTGGACGAATTATCATTTGCCATTGCGAATAAACAATTATGACTACAAATTTTAAAGACATAAAGGAAATGTCAACATTTATCATTTTAAATACTTGTAAACATTTTAAACAAGTTTTAACATTTAAATAGTGACCTCTACCCAACTATTATAAATGATTCCGAGATCCAAATTCATGTCAACTTGGGCATGGTAAGCTGATTCATCCCTTATTAACATAATTCGGTGGATTAACTCTTTAATCGATTCTACATTAGAACTCTCGGTCGATAATATTACTTTAATATTTATCTTAAGCCCGGAACACATGCGGCTACGGTCGCGAATACTTCCGTTGAGCTCAATCCAAATTTCGAAATAATAACATTTATTACCCCACTTACCCAACGTAACAAGTTTAGCACCCCGGTGAGCTGAGCCTACTTCCTTGCGAAATTGGGATTTATGGGTTGTACATTTGGTAAGGCTTGATCTCAATTATTTATTATGAGAGGTCATGTCAATTTATAATCTATCATGTTAAAGTGAACTAAATGGATGAATTTACAATTATTTTAATTGACACGGTCGAATACTCGATAAAATATGCATGTCATGTTATGGCGATTTGGCAATGCATGCAAACATATTAAATAAAAATGCAAGCATAAAAATAAAACTCCTAGTATGGCCTTTCCTAGAATATAAAATCATATATTCTATTACAAATTCGGAAACTAACTCCTTTGGTCCCTTGAACTTCATAAGCACGCCTCCCAAGGTCACCGTCTCTCTCGGAACTCCTTTCCGAATGACACCGTCTTTGGGTAACTCCGATTTAACAATTAGTTACAAAATATATAATAAAATTACAATAATTTCCTATTATACATTTTTAAAATAAAATAATACAATAAAAGTGATTCGAGATCACATTAAATTACAACCGAATCAATATTCCCTTACATTTCGGGTAATATCAATTAAAACTAAGGCCATACAAGGAACAATTACATAATTCCAAATTACATAAACCAAAATATGACATTCATAAATTGAAAATATGACATTCATAAATAAAATGCAGCATTATAATATGTATAAAACATGCTCATGTTAAATGCCAAATCGCTCTATTTAACGGTTTATATCGAATATAACCCGGTTTTACGGAAATGCGTGATAATAACACTTTAAAATCACCAAACAATACTTAAACCATATTTAAGTCCAAGTTAATTATCCCAACTCATTTAGTCCTCAAAAATTAGTCATCACTCAATTTTTGACAATAATTCAACTTGTTGTTGTATAATTGCTCATTTTAGACTTTTAAAATCATATTTTAATCAAATAAATCCAAATTCAATTACGATAATTCCAATAATTTCAAAATTTTAATTTTAAATTTTGTACATTTTGGAACTTTTCCATGGCACTCATAATGTCAAAAATTATGGTTAAAAATTTCGAATCGGTTATTGAGAAAAATGGCTGCGCTTTATCGGTTTTATCAAATAAAATACATAAAGCATGCAAAAATTAATCATATTAAATTTTTAACTTTAGATCTGAAATGTGGGACATTTATGCAATCAGTAAAAAATATCTCTTGACATGAAATTTAATTTAGCTATATTTGCTAAATTAGTCACTATTTATGCCATTTTTACATTAAAAATTCTTAAATCATGCTAGACAAATCACATTAGTCTCAAAATTTCCAGTCTAACAGGAAAATATGCATGTGACAACATAACAAAATTTCATAATCATATTGAAAGAGTAAGTATTTTTAACCATTTGACCTTTGTTTATTTCATTTTATCATATAAAAATCATAAATCATACGAAATAAGTCCACTTCACACGAAATGTTACATACAGTAAGTAAACTGCATGTGTGATATTTTGTAAAGATTTCAAGGTCAGAAGATAAGTCTAACTATTTTTAGCATTTTAAACATCATTTTACTCATTAAGATGTAATAAAAATACTAAAAAACATATTAGAGCACTATAAATTTCCATAAATCATCAAAATGACCTAAAATTATATTAGGACCAGAATATATTGACATGCAAATAACTTTGTGATTTTATCTTATAAAACACAAATTACTAGTTTTCTTTAAGTTACAATAACTCGAAAAAACTAAACATCGATTATGCATGCAACAACCTTGTCTCTGATACCGCTTGTAAGTTTCTTAAACTCAATATTAGACATTTCTAATATCATTTCACTAATAGTTTAACTTTAAACTATTTGGATCTTATGCATGCATAACATAAAAATACAAAATAAGAAGAAACATTTTCCTTACATTGATTTTAGAACAAATATGGGCACAAGATTAGGACACCTTCCTAATCTTGCTCTTGAGCTTAAAATATTTGGGATGAATCTCCTAGTCCCAAATATAGGAACACTCCAATTAGTTGCACCAAGAAACTCCCTTAATCACTCAAATATTTGTTTTTATAGAACAATATAAGAGTACCCTTATATATTACTAATAACACTATTACTACACTAGTAATCTTATTAGTAATCATAAGAACAAAATATATGAAACTTCTCAAGTTTCTTAGTATTTTATTTCTAGTGAGAAGTTGATTATTTATGAGAGATAAGCATGCATCTTTCTTATGACATGAATGAATACCAATAAGGAGAAAAATTTCTCCTCATTTGAAGAGCATGACCGGCCCCTTCTAGGGTAGTGGGAGCATGTCTTTGCTTTTTGTTCTTAACAAGAAAGTAGCTTAGGTCTAGGCATGATAGGTTATGATTATGTTTTAATTCTTAATTAGAACAATAATCAACACCTAAACACTACCTTATCTACCCTAAAACTGGTGCACCATGTATAAAATGGGTCTGCATTTTATCTTTGTAATTTGTCATTTGTCACATATGTGACATGTGACATGTAACATGTAATCTTTGCTTATAAATGTACATTTAACTAATTTAAACGCAATTTCATAACAAATAAATTAGACTTAACATTTTAAGTCACATTTTATAATTACATGTAAATAAAATGGGTCATCTCATATTTGGTTAATACAATCTACAAAAATTTGTAATTATAATCGACCAATTTGACTTATCTCAAATGTTTCATAAACATTATGCATTCTTAGTAATCTAACAATTAGATTACTAAAATGAATCTTATTTAATCATATTAAAATAAGATATAATTCTCACTTTAAACTTGTTCAAATTAAGGGATAATTAATCTGTATCGCTATACAATTAATTAATGTACATGATTAGGGGATTGTCCTTTAGGTGTGACCTCAAGGGATCAACTGATCACCACCGTCATACGACAATAACGTCAAACTCAATTGAGCCAATCATTACCGATTTATGTTGACCAGTTGACTATAATATTCATCATCCCTTTGTATTCTTATTATTGAGATTTAATTAAGTGATCGCACTATCGTTGAGGACACTTACTCCAACAGGATCATGTGTCACTTTTGGGTCGAGTTAGTGTTCATGGTCTAGGGGTTTGTCTAGTTGCATTCATTTGGTAATGATGATGTCATAGTAAGTTTGGTTGCACGTCATATTGTATAAATTGCTTCACATGTCATTTATGATTATTGTCGGTTGTTATAGATTGTTATTAATTCAGCCTTTGTAAACATGACTGGGAGAGCACTTAGTTACTCCCGACTGATTGTCGACCCCCCATTCTCAGGTTGATTTGGCTGCTGCTTGTCTGGATGTTGTGCTGGAGAGACTTGTGGCAAGAATAATAATTTATTTAGGAATTTATTTAAGTTAAGTATTATTAATAATGTATTAGTTTAGTTTTGGATTTGAGTATCGATCCGGATTGGTCTGGTGTTTCCGCCACCTTGACCCTATTCATCTTTGTACTCTGATGGATTATTCAATTATTAAGGTATTTCTTTTGTTTTTAAAAATCCGGGTTGTTACAATCTCGAGATAGCTACCAATTATAAACAGAACAAACTCTCACATTCCCTTTTGAGCCTCAGTAGCTCTTATTCTTCCTTTAGTCCTACATCCTCATGAAATAATTTACTAACGACTAACAACTCTATCTGAGTATTCATTCATAATTACCCAGTATAATCTCTTGTCTCCCCATTACATCAACCCAACATTTCAGACTGCCAATTTCCATAATAACGGTATTCTATCAATACACCACCAAATGCCAATACACACAAGTCACTACCCAGAGTACTTCCAAAGTCATAAATGATTCCCGCAAACTTTCCACAACATTCTCTTTGATTACTAACTGAAAATTTCCCACAAAAATAATATCTGTCAGTATACATTTATATCATATTATTTCATCACAAAATCATTTATATCGAAAATACTACCACCTTTTCTCAACTCTTTCTTACCAAACTATGTCATTTGTAACTCTAACACTTCTCTCAAAATATCATAATTTCCAATACAAATCATTTCATGGATTCATAAATATCATTCCCTTTATGCTATTCTATTGCTTCAATTATTCCTTTGCTTCACCAATTTGCTATTTATACTTCTTCCAATTCACACCAATTACAATTACACATTATCCCAAAAACTCACTTTCACTATTTAGTCCTCCAATAACGCGACTACCTTCACATTACCTAAAGATTCCAACCTCGACAACACATCGCTATAATCTTCCAATCACCCGCAATAAATATCACGCTTATCACACTATTTTCCTTCATTTGCTATTAATACGCCCAAACAACAACGAAACTCATCAGATATCTATCCTTACCATACCTCACATCGATACTTAACTCATACCACACTTTCCATAATATTTCATCTCCACAATTGTCTCTTAGTTATCCGGCTTTCCATCAAAATAATATCCAGTCCTAATTGCACATCAAACAGACTAAGCTTACTAGGTACCATCATTATTACAATCCTCTATATAGGCCCTCATCAAATATATCCCAAATCAAGTCAAACATTTCCATTTTTTCTGAAATACAGTTCCCTTTATAACCATTCATATCTCTCTTCTAAACCCGCAATTCATACCTTCCTTTTCTCATATTATCTTTTGGTCATATAAACACACATGTCTCTACACATTACTCCACTCACGACATCATTACACTACCACATAACACAAAACCAGCCCCTTCCCTTATGAGGATTCCAATCACATATAGCCACATACAGTTCTCACAAAACAACACAACCATGGAGAACATTATTCGCTTATATAATCCATCAAACCTACTCCCTAAGACGACACTTCCTTACATATATGCAACATATGAAACAACTTAGTACACAATAATACATTGACAAAACACAATTCACCCGCGGTGGCGAAGTCACTCGGTCGAATACAACACACTCGATCGAATACTAGACACTCGGTCGAGTACACTATGTACTAGATCGAGTACAACGCACTCTACCGAGTACAAACTGTACTCGGTTGAGTACACGACCTTGTAACCATACCGACGCAAAAATTTAAGACACTCGGTCGAGTACAAAATGCACTCGGTCGAGTACCCTGCACTTTGTCGAGTACCTAATACACTCAGTCGAGTGCGGAGGATTTCTCAGCACTGACCAGTTTTCGTAAAACGGGAATATCTCCCTCAATTCTAAGTCGATTTCGGCTCATGACCTACCGTTAGAACCGTAATAGTATCAGCTATCATCTGCATTTGAATTTACATCAATATCATTTCTAGAACTCAAGTTAATATAGTTTAAAGACAGACGTTCCAAAATCGAACTTCATATAAATCAATTTTTTTTGTTACCAAACAAATTTACTACTCATCAACGTAACTTATATCACATAAAAGACCATAATTCACAACCATTTACATTTCTATCATCTCAACATATCAATCCGTATCGACTCAAACCATACTCTCATGCTTATAGTTACATACGTTCCACTAATCATATTCATACATGCATATTACATCTCATGTATGCTTCACATATCGTTACAAAATCCATTCACATCATGTTTATCAATATGAACACATCTTTCATGTCTATCATCACACCGTTCACACATCTTTCATTTCATGAATGCTTAACATACATCATAGTATCATACTCAAGTTCATATCTCATCTCCACCCCACGCCATTCTCAAAAATTAAAATAATAATCACATGTAACTCATATATACACATTTGATATCATTTTCTCATACTTGAACACAACTATTCAATTAATATTCCTTCACACATACCACATAATCTCATGTAACAAATACATATAACATGCTTGTTAACAATAACATATTTTCATGCCAAAATCATCACCATTCATACATATTTCCTTTCATACATGCTCAATATCATATTTCATGGCAAAATTCAACATCGTTTAACATATTACATTTCGTTCATGCTCATCATCATGCCATCATATTTCATGTACATCATATAATCATGCCACATCTTGTGTGGTTCACATCTCATCACACCATTCATATCATTCTCATGTGATACACACATGATCCAATTCATCACTCCACCCCATTCCACATCCATTTTCATTTCACATATTCTCAACATGCAACATATTAACAACATCAATTACACATAACTCCCCGACACTTCCCATAGTGACCTACTAAGAGTTATAGCCACAAGAGTGTGATTCCGTGACGTCTCCCGAATCTTTGCGGTAGCTCCCTATGAGTCCTACCCGAGTTCAATTTATTAGACACTCCTAATTCATTGGTTTTAGGTTCCAAAATCGATCGCTCTGATACCACTTTGTAACATCCCCATACACCAAGGTGCCTTACAAGACCCCCTTAGCAAATGGGAGTGCTACTATCTCGGTTGCCCGAGGTAGTATATATCAATTCAAGCGATAAGGGAAACAATACTTTAATAATAAATGTTTAAATGTCAAATACAAGAACTCAAAACAGATGGCATACCATCTAACCAATAATCCAAACAGCACAAATGATAATAGCCTATTATATAATTAACAATGTTCAAGACTCCAACACTGATAAGCGGAAGCTAAGACACGACATGGTGATCCCATCCTCATCCCAACGCAACACTATAGATTACCTGTGATCACCTGCTCACCATTCCCCAATGGATCACAACAATTTTGTAAAACAATACGGGGTCAGTATTTGCATATACCGACCAATGTAAAAGATATTCACATGGGAGGGCCACCGCAGCGGTTACCTTAGTAGACTCAGGTTACCAGCCTGCTATACAAATCCACCTATTGACCCTGGACCGCAGCCACATGCGTCAAACTTCCATCTCGCCATAGCAAAATACACCTGGATCATTATTGTTCACATCCCCTAGGTGGCGGGATAACCACGGGGGAGAACTCGGGGCGTGATCTGTGTCCCAACAGGATCACCAAACCATAGTAACCATCGAAAAAAACTCCCCAATCTTTATCATTGTCAGAGAAGTGACCAACAAAATCCATCATATATCAAATATCACATATAACAAATCAACAATCTCATGCCATCAATTAGCATAAACAAATACTCAGTATGAAACCCTACCAAAGAATCAATGTCAAAAGTGTGACAACCCTCGCGAATGCGGAAATATAAATCAAACAAGCATGTGAATAATATGCGGAAATACGGTATTTTAAAAACCTTTAAACATGCAAGATATATATAACACGAGGTGTGTCAAAATGTTACAAACTAAAAACGGAATATACAACAAAGAGACGGGGTCTCTTCAAATGTTAGCAAAGAACAAGTGTTTAACAAAAACTAGCTACTATCGTCTAGAGGTGAACTTCCAGGGACAACGCCCGCTAGCTCACACCCGAACCCCAAAATATCGTATCCAAAAAGTCATCCATAGCAAGCAACCTGTTCATCCATGAAAAACATGAATGCCACAGTCAGTGGGGAGTAACTCCGGGTTCTCCCAGCCATATTACATCAAACGTACACGTAAGGTAATACGAAAGTAAAGCATGCATATATATACATACATGTGAGTTGCGATAAGAATAAATAGGCAATTCTATAGATAATGATAAGAACATAAGAGGCACAAATCCGAATCCACCATGATATTCAAAGACTCGGGAAAGACACCCTTAGTCAACTATATACTCACTAGGGCTTACATCTCACCGTTAGCGGCATATAATTGATAAGATTGAGACTCGACAAACAAACCATACCAAGTCATTCAATGATCAATCATATAATCATTCATCCAACCATACCAATATATTGACGACATCTCTCACGGTAAATGAACCGCACTAGCATCGTGTACAATAGCAAGACAAGCCAATGGAAGCTCACGGAATAAGACGTTTTCCGGAACCGTATACGATAAGACGTTTCGTATACTCATGACCTAGACAAAACAAGTTCACAGGATAAGACGTTTCCTGGAATCATGTACGATAAGACGTTTCGTACACACAAGACTCTAATCCCCTCGGTAGGACGACGATAATAATACGGTCCTAGTCTAAACCTGGCCAGACTCTCGGAATAAGACATGTTCCGATTCGACATGTGGTAAGACGTTCCACATCCAAGACACGGACTTACAATAAATATGCCGAGGACCCCAAATTCGGTAGATCAATTCACGAAAGAGGCGGAAAGAGATCTATAGTCAAAAGTCAAGCTAGTACGCTACATGCAATAACACCACCTCGCAAGTATACAACATTTGACGGTCGGGTCGACCAACGCATTGCGTTCGCCTCCTAACAACGTCGTCATATCCCCACTAAACATGCATACAATCATCAAGGATACACCCCATCGCTCCGACATTCCAGTCTAACGAGTATAAGGTGTAGCCGGGAAATGAGAGTTCAAAGCACATGATCATTAGTGCTCAATTCATAACATATGTAAAACCGACTCGAAAGAGGGATATATCGAAAACCGTCACGAAACATGTGATACAATCGAATAGAATATCATATATCCAAAACATGAATATTATAAGTCGTTACGTCAAATTATACGATAAACGCATCATGCGAACTATTATAAATTACGAGTTTTAGAAATTATATGAAAAGAACACAGCCGTGTTCCAGGCCGGTCAGGAGGGAGGTGGCCGGTGGGCCGGCTCAGAACACAGGCAAAATCCCAAAAATCACCAAAAACAGAGAAATGTGGTCTGGGCCGGTCAGTCGACCGGCGGCCGGTCGACCGGCACAGAGCACTACACCAAAATCAAAACTTGCCTTACTGATGTGTTCCAGGCCGGTGGGTTGACCGGTGGCCGGTTGGCCGGCCTGGAGCACCACTTCATACAAATTCTCAATTTCCAAAGGGGTTTCTGATGTGTTCCCAGCCGGTGGTCAGACCGGCGGCCGGTCGACCGGCTGGGAGCACTTCTTCACCCGAGAGCTTCCAAAGCTTAACCAATTCATTTCAAAACCCAATTATACTTCCAATAATCATCAACAATCAACATATATCATCAATATTCATCATATAACATCATTCATTAATCATAGCATGGTATCTAAACTTCCTAATCGTAATCTAATACGATTTTCTAGCATATAAACATGTAAAACACGTAAGTAATACCGAGTAACCCTTCACTGTTACCTTCTAGCGTCTCTAATGATCGTCAAGCTCCTCCTCTATAAGGAAATAATCCTTGTCGGGATCTTGGAGGTCGCCACCTACAATTAGATCGTAAAAAGATGAATAAAGTTCATCTTGAGAAAGACGGAATGCTTAAAAAGCGAGAAAGACGATAATTTTATTATCAATACGGATAGAGGAAGGTTAGGGAAGAAGAATAAGACGAACTTACGTGAATTCTATCGAGTAATGAAGAAGTTACGATGAATCAAAGATTGATATTCAAAGAGGGAAAAGTTGCTTAAGGAAGAAGAAAGAAAATGTGTTTGATTTTTGTGTGGAAATGAAATATTAGGTTAAGGAAAGGAGTTGTGTGAGTTATGAGGGAAAAAGTCAAAGACGGTTTCCAAAGTCAAGAAAGTCAAACTGGACTTAAAATTCAAGAAAAGTCAAACTCGTCTTAAAAGTCAAGAAAAGTCAAACTCGTCTTAAAAGTCAAGAAAAGTCAAACTCGTCTTAAGACGGGATTTTCATGGAATCTCGCAGAAATTCCAAATACGAACTCGGAAATTCTAAATTCGACTCGAAACCTAAAATTCTAATTTAAAACTTAAATTTGCTGAAAAACTTTCGTAAAATATTTCTACTAGAAAAATAGGGTACATTTGCGGGTGTTACAATCACCCCTCCTTTTAAAAAGTTTCGTCCTCGAAACTTGAGAATAGAAAATAAAAGTATCAAGGACAAGAATCGGGTTTACAAAATCAACACGAAAGCTTTTACAAGGGAAAACATTTATGAAATGATGTTTTTCTCGAAACGGTTTAAGGAAATTTTTCATAAGCGTGAAACTTTACTTACGGATCTCAAGAATGCTCTTCGCGAACGAGAACTCTAATTATCCAAAAAGCAAAGTCGAAATAGTGAAATCGAAATTCAAAACAACGTTAGTAAGTGCAGGACTAGTTATCAGACGCGTCTCCAATAACAAGTGCAAACATCCAACTAAACGCAAAATCCAATTATAAAGGCAAAAGAAATCTATTTCCTCCAAAAAAAAAGAGTACACAAATCATCTTTAAACTATTTTTAAAAAGTTAAATTAGGATTACGATATGGAGATTTGAAAGTTTTCTCAAAGATAGAATCAAAATAAGTAAACAATACCCGAACGTAGAGCGACTCGAAAATCGAAGTCACCAATCGAGATACTAAGAGATACGTCCACACGAATAAAATGGACTAAAAAGGAAAAGGATTGAAAAGTAGCGGATTGAGTAAGGATTAATTTGAGGAAAAAGAGAGGAATGAACCACAACACTATGCCCCATTTAAGACAATTCAAATGTCGATCGCAACACGACATCACTAACTCCTTACATTAGCTAAAGAGAAAACTACCTCACTAAAGGTCAAGGAAGACGGACATGAAACTATGAACGCTAGGAGCATCATACAAGGACTACGATCTGATGGAAAAGACGAAAGCGGAGAAGGAAAACGAAATTGATCTAAGGAAAAGAACCTACCAGTCACGATCTCCGGGTGAGCATTAGCTTCGGCTCGGCTAAGTACAAAGATGGATCCCTTAGCTTTGGCACCAGGTGCGGAATTCTGACGGTCGGGGCAATCACGAAAGCGATGACCCGGCTTCTTGCAAAGAAAACAAAAGAGGGGCCTATCAAAGCATCCAACTCCGGGATGAACGGGCCTTCTACAACCGTCACACATTCGCCCTTGAGCTTGGGGAAAAGCATTGGGCCTAGGAGCCGCATTTGAGATAGCTTGAGGGTGATAAGGAACAAGCGATCTTGCATTGGAATTTGAGGGAGCATTGAAACGTCTCTTGTTAGAATAGGCATTAGAAGAAGAAGGAGCGAGAGATCTTTTGTCATTGAAGTTTGACCTCGGATTGAAAGAGGGAGAAGGAGAGAGATTCTTCATCTTCGCTTCATCTCTAACGGCCTTCATTGAGTTCTCCGCCCAAAGGGCATCATCATACAACTCCCCGAAAGAAGTAGAGCTCCTCCTTACCTTACTTTGAAGAACGGCACTTAACTTGTTACGGTAATAGAATGCACGATCTTCATCATCACGAATAAGCCTTGGCGCGAAATGAGCGAGCTTATTAAACTCCGTCGTAAAATCTTGAGCCGATAGGTTGCCTTGCTTAAAATCAATGAACTCTTTAAGCCTTTGCTGTTTAAGCTCCTTAGGGTAAAACCTACCCTCCACAAGAGCTTTAAAGCAAGCCCAGTTGAAGTCCTCTTCAAGAGTTGCGGTGGCACTTGTGATAGCCCACCAGTTGTCGGCTTCCCGCACTAGAAAGTGCTTTGCAATCCTCACTTTATCCTCTTCCCGGACTTCGTAAAGATCAAACTGCTTTTCCATCTCACGGAACCAGTCGGATAGCTCCGTAGGATCCGGTTCTCCACCATAAGGCACGATCTTACTCCTCGCAATCTGACCCGCCACCCATGCATAACCACCTTGTTGATTGTCCTCCCTTCTAGGGTGAACTTGGTTGGCATTAGCTAGAGCGGCATCTTGCTGATTCTTCATCACTTGAGCAAGAGCCTCCATCATAATATTATCAGCTACACGCGGTCTAACCATCTTCATAAGAAGCAAAAACCAATTAAGTTACTCCTATCAATTAGCATAAACAAATAGACTACCAAATAAAGTCCTTAACTTCTACCCAATCTCTCATTTATTATTTCCAGGTCAAGTAGTTTAAGTTAGGGTTCACGTGTGTGCGTCGGGAGCGATCAAAGCTCTGATACCAACTGTGACAACCCTCGCGAATGCGGAAATATAAAACATACAAGCATGTGAAATAATATGCGGAAATACGGTATTTTAAAAACCTTTAAACATGCAAGAATATATAACACGAGGTGTGTCAAAATGTTACAAACTAAAAACGGAATTACAACAAAGAGACGGGGTCTCTTAAAATGTTAGCAAAGAACAAGTGTTTAACCAAAACTAGCTACTATCGTCTAGAGGTGAACTTCCAGGGACAACGCCCGCTAGCTCACACCCGAACCCCAAAATATCATATCCAAAAAGTCATCCATAGCCAGCAACCTGTTCATCCATGAAAAACATGAATGCCACAGTCAGTGGGGAGTAACTCCGGGTTCTCCCAGCCATATCACATCAAACGTACATATAAGGAAATACGAAAGTAAAGCATGCATATATATATACATGTGAGTTGCGATAAGAATAGATAGGCAATTCTATAGATAATGATAAGAACATAGAGGCACAAATCCGAATCCACCATGATATTCAAAGACTCGGGAAGACACCCTTAGTCAACTATATACTCACTAGGGCTTACATCTCACCGTTAGCGGCATATAATTGATAAGATGAGACTCGACAACAAACCATACCAGTCATTCAATGATCAATCATATAATCATTCATCCACCATAACCATATTTGACGACATCTCCACGTACATGAAAACGCACTAGCATCGTGTACAATAGCAAGACAAGCCAATGGAAGTCCACAGGATAAGACGTTTCCCTGAACCGTATACGATAAGACGTTTCGTATACTCATGACCCAGACAAACAAGTTCACGGGATAAGACGTTTCCCGGAACATGTACGATAAGACGTTTCGTACACACAAGACTCTAATCCTCTTGGTAGGACGACGATAATAATACGGTCCTAGTCTAAACCTGGCCAGACTCTCGGAATAAGACATGTTCCGATTCGACATGTGGTAAGACGTTCCACATCCAAGACACGGACTCCAATAAATATGCGCGAGTACCCCAAATTCGGTAGATCAATTCACGAAAGAGGCGGAAAGAGATCTATAGTCCAAAGTCAAGCTAGTACGCTACATGCAATGACACCACCTCGCAAGTATACAACATTTGACGGTCGGGTCGACCAACGCATTGCGTTTGCCTCCTAACAACGTCGTCATATCCCCACTAAACATGCATACAAGCATCAAGGATACACCCCATCGCTCCGACATTCCAGTCTAACGAGTATAAGGTGTAGCCGGGAAATGAGAGTTCATAGCACAAATCATTAGTGCTCAAATCATAACATATGTAAAACCGACTCAAACGAGGGATATATCGAAAACCGTCACCAAACATGTGATACATGCGAAAAAGATATCATATATCCAAAACATGAATATTATAAGACATTACGTAAAATTATACGATAAACCGATCATGCGAACTATTATAATTTACGAGTTTTAAAAGTCAAAAGAAAACAACACAGCCGTGTTGCAGGCCGGGCAGGGGACCCGTGGCCGGTGGGCCGGCTCAGAACACAGGCAAAAACCCAAAATCAACCAAAAAAAACGAGAAATGGGTCTGGGGCCTTTCATTCCGACCGCGGCCGTTCGCCGGCACAGACGCACTTTCTACAACACACCAAAATCAAAACTTGCCTTCTGATGTGTTCCAGGCCCGTGGGTTGACCGGTTTGGCCCCGGTTGGCCGGCCTGGAGCACCACTTCTACAAAATCTCAATTTCAAGGGGTTTTCTGATGTTGTGTGTCCCAGCCGTTGGTCAGAAGACCGGCGGCCGGTCGACCGGCTGGGAAGCACTTCTTCACCCTGACTTCCAAAGCTTAACCAATTCATTTCAAAACTCAATTAACTTCCAATAATCCATCAACAATCAACATATACATCAATATTCTCATACATCATTCATTAATAGAGCATGGTAAATCTAAACTTCCTAATCGTAATCTAATACGATTTCTAGCATATAAACATTAAAACAACGTAAGTATACCAGTAACCCTTCACCGTTACCTTTATGCGGCCTCACTAGTCGTCAAGCTCCTCTTCTATAAGGAAATATTCTTTGTCGGGATCTGAGGTCGCCACCTACAATTCGAAATCGCAAAAAGATGAAATAAGTTTCATCTTGAGAAAGACGGAATGCTTAAAAAGCGAGAAAGACGATAATTTTATTATCAATAACGGATAGAGGAAGGTTAGGGAAGAAGAATAAGACGAACTTACGTGAATTCTATCGAGTAATGAAGAAGTTACGATGAATCAAAGATTGATATTCAAAGAGGGAAAAGTTGCTTAAGGAAGAAGAAAGAAAATGTGTTTGATTTTTGTGTGGAAATGAAATATTAGGTTAAGGAAAGGAGTTGTGTGAGTTATGAGGGAAAAAGTCAAAGACGGTTTCCAAAGTCAAGAAAGTCAAACTGGACTTAAAATTCAAGAAAAGTCAAACTCGTCTTAAAAGTCAAGAAAAGTCAAACTCGTCTTAAAAGTCAAGAAAAGTCAAACTCGTCTTAAGACGGGATTTTCATGGAATCTCGCAGAAATTCCAAATACGAACTCGGAAATTCTAAATTCGACTCGAAACCTAAAATTCTAATTTAAAACTTAAATTTGCTGAAAAACTTTCGTAAAATATTTCTACTAGAAAAATAGGGTACATTTGCGGGTGTTACAAAAAGCGTTCTTCCACAAAGTCCCCTCCAAAGAATCAAACGAAGTAGCAAAAGAGCAGATCCGGCATGAGATGATGAAGGGTTTTGTTGAGGAAATAGAGAGAATTTGAGATTAGGGTTTTGTGTTTAAAGAACGTAACTGATTTAATGAAACTCAACTCCTCTCAATAACCTTTAACCATCCGTCCGACTAATCCACGATTTACGTCGTAATAGGTCGAGTACGACTTACTGGTCGAGTGCCGATGTCACTCGGCTGAGTACCCGAGTTGAGAATACTGAATTAAGCATCAACCAAAACTACTCAGTTGAGTGGCCTCTACTCGGCCGAGTACTCAATGTACTCGTCGAGTAAGCCCTACTTGGCCGAGCCCCCTATAAACAGAAATACAAAGTATTACAACCGGTACCACTCCGTCGGTTGATGCTATGTCCACTAGCACGAGTATTTTTCCACTTCATTCTGTGCACCTCTAGAGGTAAACTATGTTGTAGGTGATTGGAGGAACTTTCATATGTCTTCTTTCTTGCCACCGTGGTTTAAGGAGAACCTCAAAGCTTGGTTTGATCCTCGTGGCAATGGTCATTGTGGTTACCGAGTCATCTCACATGCTTTATTTACGGGGTGATCAAGATCACTTTACGATGGCGAGATTAGAGTTACTTAGAGAAATGCAGAGCTCCGCCACATACGTGATGCTATTTATGGTCGTGATAAATACGATCAAGAAGGTATTAGGATTAGTTTTTTGGAGCACGAACCATGCGGCGAAGAGTATTGGATGGACAATTTAGATCTATATAATTTTGCGACGACATATAATTGGGTGTTTTATGAGTTTTATGAGTTTACGAGCCCCACCGGTTAGACTGAAAGTCCATAGACCTTAATTAGACTCCTCTAATTAGTTGCTAAATTACTTGTTAATTTAGTATTTAATGATCTATGTAACATGCATGCAAATATAAAGACATTTATATAAGAGAAGAAATTTCCTCACATTGATATGGAAAATATGAGGGCACAACAAGAACTCCTTCTTGTTGTTCTTGAGCTAATAATATGGATGAATACAAGCAATCTCCAAAGTAGAAGATCTCCTCTAAGTTGCACCAAGATTAACCCAAATAATCTACCCTTATTATTAACTAGATAATAAGATAGATATTATTCTACTAATATTATGACTATATTACTACACTAGTAATACTTAGTAAATATTAGTGTTTGAGAGTTTTAGTAAGAAGATGAGGTTTTTTGAGACAAGTAAGGAAACAAGCACAAAATGAAGTAGTTGTAAAATGAACACAAAATGCTCATTTTATAGACCTTGAGGCCGGATCATGTAGTCCAAATAATACTCTTATTTTGTTCAATTTGATCACATGCATTAGAGTGGAGTGTTGTAGAACAAGTGATGATTGTTTACTACTTGTTATGTCACTTTCAAAAGGTAACTAAGTAGTGTAAACATGAACAAAAATCATCACCTTGTAACTACAAGCCAACCGGCCACAATGGCCTTAGTTTGGTCCATTTTGATTTTTGATATTTGTCTTACAAATACTTATTGATCATATGGTTAATTATCTTGTATAATTAAGTGTTAATTTGATCATACAACAATTATATGACTCAATTCAATAAATAATATGTACTTAACATTTTAAGTAATATTTTACCATTATATCAATATATAATGAGACGCACAATGCATGGTTAATTTATTTTACAACTCCTTGTAATATAATTTAACTAATTACCCTCTATCTCAAAACCTCAACTCATTTTAGTAATTTAACGATGAATTATTACTAAGTAAAAAATCTTATTTAATATCGTATAAAATAAATATAAATTTATTATCAATTATCGCATAATGAAAAATAGTTTAATTCGAATTTGAGTTCTTAACAACTCATTTTCTAATAATTAACTCTCGTACATATCGAATAGATGTAATGTACTAATTAACTGTATCGTATACAAATAATTAGTTACTATTTGGATTTCATCCTTTAGGTGTGACCGAAAGGGATCAGTTGATCACCGCCGTCAAACGACAATAACGTCAAACTCTAGTCAGCCAACCGTTATTGATTTACGTTAATCAACTGACTAATCATATATTTAGTCAATAAATATCCCAATTATATTCCTTAATAAGATTTATTATGTGGCGCACTATTGTGGAGGACACCTACTCCAACAATCTCCCACTTGTCTGACACAAGTGTGCGTCACCGATTCTCTTGTCTCTTTATCACATCTCCCACTCAACGCAAGGTGTCTTCCAGGTCGCACTTGCGATTGACAATATCTAGAGTGGTTTTCTCGATAGGGAGAGTAACTGTCCGACCGGAAAATCTACCATAGATCTCTTTCCGAGCGTGGCCACGCATTTACAGTAACTTCTCCTCGAGTGGCCTAAAGATGTTTTTACCCAACGTGGGTGGACAATTCTTGTTGATTCATCTACTCTGTATGATGCAGATCACCATGATCCAGAAGATGTCCATCGGCCTCCTTTTACGGCACGACCTAGAACATCAACCAAAACCAATAGGAAACTGCACCGACTCAGATAGACGGTCGCCAGTCAAAAGAATCGACTCATAGGAATAAGATAGAAGACCTTGCCACGACCAGGCATCAAATAATTGATTTAAGAGTCTCTACAAATGTCACTGTCCGACAGAGTGTCATACAGTATGTCTATGTAAACAACCATCATCTCCAATGACCCCATGGTGTTGCAACCAACCATCGATCGACTTACAATCTAGTCATTTCGAGACGCACCTATAGAGGACTATGGACAAATACTAAAGTGCGTCCTATTCACTTGAATAGGGTCCACAACAATCTATTCGGATACAAAGTATTAAATGTTAGTCAACTTTAATAAAGAGTTTAAAATAAAACTCGAACAATGAATGCCATTATCATATATGAAATAATTAATACAACATTCAATTATTACATATTACATAATCTAAAGGAATTCTGGTACACGTCTCAATCCCATTGTGACAACATGACCATCATGCTTAGCCTTTGACAAAGGCTTGGTTAAAGAATCAGCAATGTTGTCATCTGTCCAAACCTTACAAATGTCAATTTCCTTTCTGTCCACGTAATCTCTAATTACATGATATTTCCTAAGTACATGTCTAGACTTGTTACTAGACTTGGGCTCTTTTGCCTGACAAATAGCCCCACTGTTATCACAATAAATTGTGATAGGATCTTTGGCAGTAGGGACTACTGTTAGTCCTTCCAAAAATTGCCGAATTCACACAGCTTCCTTTGCAGCTTCAGACGCTGCAAGGTACTCTGCTTCTGTTGTAGAATCCGCTGTAACGCTTTGCTTGAAACTCTTCCAGCAAACAGCTCCTCCATTCATCATATAAACGTAGCCGGATTGGGATTTTATATCATCCCTATCTATTTGGAAACTGTCATCTGTGTAACGCTTTACACGTAACTCAGTCTCGCCTCCAAACACTAAGAACGAATCCTTGGTCCTTCTTAAGTACTTAAGGATGTTCTTTACGGCTATCCAGTGACTCTCACCTGGATTTGCTTGGTAACGACTTGTCATGCTCAAAGAATATGCAACGTCGGGACGAGTGCACATCATAGCATACATGATTGATCCAACAGCTGATGCGTAAGGATCAATTTCATGCGTTCAATCTCCAATCTCCTCGGGTTTCGTAGGGCACTCTGACTGGCTCAAAGTGATCCCACTTCCCATAGGAATAAAGCCTCTCTTAGAGTCTTTCATGTTGAACCGATCAAGAATCTTATCAATATAAGTCTCTTGACTTAATGCTAGTATCCTTTTAGATCTATCCCTATAGATCCGGATACCTAATATGCGCTGGGCCTCTCCTAAGTCTTTCATTTGGAAATGTATTCCTAGCCACTCCTTTACAGAAGTGAGCATTGGAATATCATTCCCAATGAGTATTATGTCATCTACATACAAGACTAGAAAAGTTACTTTACTCCCACTAAACTTCATGTATAAACACGGTTCCTCGACACTTCGAGTGAAACCATTTTGTTTAATTACATGATCGAAACGATGATTCCAACTCCTGGATGCTTGCTTAAGACCAGAGATGGATCTCTTAAGTTTGCATACCTTCTTAGGGTTTGATGGATCCACAAAACCTTCAGGTTGTGTCATGTACACTTCCTCTTCTAGAATCCCATTCAAGAAGGCGGTTTTGACATCCATTTGCCAAATCTCATAATTATGAAATGCGGCAACCGCTAAGATAATCCTTATGGATCGAAGCATGGCGACTGGGGCGAATGTTTCGTCATAGTGAAGACCATGAACTTGGGTGAAACCTTTTGCCACCAATCTAGCTTTGTAAACATCATTATGTTTATCTATGCCACTTTTGATCTTATAGATCCACTTACACTGAAGAGGTCGTACCTCTTTAGGTAAATCAACCAAGTCCCATACTTGATTGTCGTACATAGAATCCATTTCGGATTGCATGGCTCCTAGCCATAGCTTTGAGTCTGGACTAGAAATGGCTGCTTTGTAGGTAGTAGGTTCGTTACTTTCAAAAAGTAAAACATTATAGTCATCACCTTCCTCTATAATACCAAGGTATCTATCAGGTGGATGACTAATTCTGCTTGACCTCCTAGGTTCCGAAGGAATAATGACCGTACCAGACGAAGAGGGAACGTTTTCCTCGTCGTCCTTTTCGGTTGGTGGCTCTTGGACTTCATCAAGTTCAAATTTTCTCCCACTCTGTCTTTTAGAAATAAAATCATTTTCTAAAAAGACTGCATCACGAGACACAACCACTTTGTCCTCGTGTTTATTGTAGAAGTAATAAGCACGTGATTCCTTTGGATATCCTACAAAAAGACATTTGTCAGATTTGGGTGCGAGTTTATCGTCAGACTTATTCTTAACAAAAGCCTCGCATCCCCAAATTCTCATAAATGACAAATAAGGGACTTTTCCTGTCCTTATCTCATATGGATTCTTGTTTGCCGCTTTAGTCGGGCTTCGATTTAGTGAAAATATTGCAGATAAGATAGCAAAACCCCAAAAATAATCATGAAGCTCAGTTAGACTCATCATAGATCGAACCATATCTAATAAAGTTCGATTTCTCCTTTCGGATACACCGTTTAATTGAGTTGTTCCAGGATGAGTTCCATGTGACATACCACGAATCTTTTAGTGTGAATCAAATTCATGGGTTCAAGTATTCACCACCAGCGATCGACTCGTAGGGTTTTAATCTTTTTTATTCAATTGTTTCTACTCATTTTGAAATTCTTTGAATTTTTCAAAGCACACTTTTATTTATGCCTCATCAAGTAGACATACCCATATCTACTCAAGTCGTCGGTAAAAGTAATGAAATAGTGATAACCACCTCTAGCTCGGATAGTCATTGGACTGCATACATCCGTATGTATAAGTCCTAATACTTCACTTGCTCGTGTCCCTTTTCCCGTAAAAGGAGCACGAGTCATCTTGCCAAGAAGACAAGATTCGCATACGCCATAAGATTCGTAATCGAATGGTTTGAGTACTTTAGATGAAACAAGTCTCTTTATGCGTCGTTCGTTTATGTGCCCTAAACGACAATGCCAAAGGTATGATTGATTAGGTTCCCCTGTTTTGAGCTTCTTGTTTTCTACATGATAGACCTCTTTTGCAATATCTAAAACATAAATACCTCCAATAGAAATGGCCTCGCCATAAACCATTTCATTAAGTGAAAAAGTACAACAGTTGTTCTTAATACAAAATGAAAAACCTTCCATGTCTAACACGGAAATAGAGATAATGTTCTTGGTAAGAGTTGGTACATAATAGCAATTATTTAAATACAACTCTAAACCATTAGGCAAAAGAAGAACGTAGGTGCCCACGAAAACTGCGGCTACCTTAGCTCCATTTCCCATGCGCATGTCCACGTCACCCTTGGCTAGTGCTTGCGCGTCCCCTCAGCCCCTGTACATGATTACAAAGGTGAGAACCACAACCGGTATCAGATATCCCAATAATATGTAACTAGCAAGGTAATATCTATCATATAGAGTGATGAAAGAATTTTACTTTACCTGACGTTTGTCCACAACCGTCTTTCTTGTCTTTCAAGTACTTGGGGCAATTGCGTTTCCAATGCCCTTTGCCATTACAATAATAGCAATCCGCCTCCGCGTGTTTGTTGACTTTGGGCTTGGCCTTATAAAAGACCTTGGCCTTTCCCTTGCCGTATTTCTTGAAAAGAGTCTTACCCTTTCCCTTGTCCTTCCTCACCCCAAGGTTCATGTTCTTCATTTTCATGGAAAAAACATCCTTGGGTTCACTCCCACTAGCCTCCATGTCCCTCTCCGCTTGGGTGAGGAGTGCATGGAGTTCATGGAAACTCTTGTCCATGCCATTCATGTTATAGTTCACCCTAAATTGGGTGAACTTAGGTGAGAGTGAATGAATGATCTTACCCACCACCAAATTCTTCGGAACTGTGCACCCTAGACGCTCTAAGGTGTCCGCGTGCTCAACCATTTTGAGCACGTGTGGGCCAACTTTTTGGCCCCTTTGAAGCTTAGTGTCAAAGAATTTCGTAATCGCCTCATATTGGAGAATTTGAGGGGCTTGCGAAAACATCGAAGTGATCCTCTTGAATATCGCATATGCATTGAGAGAAATCAATTGGAGTTTGAGTTTGGGTGAGATTGACCAAATCAAGACATTCTTGACGTCATTAGCAACCTTCAACTAAAGGTCATATTCGGCCCGAACCACCGCGGACGATCTTGGCGCGGGTTCGGTGGGGGGCTCTTCGACCAAGTAGCGAAGCACGTTATCGG
>JAIUZE010025507.1:0-17526 GCA_022085475.1 Heliosperma pusillum | reverse complement strand
AAGTCCTAAGCATACTAATCATCATCAAAATCATAATTTCTAAGCTTTCTAATTGTATTCTACATACGAATTCTAACATGGAAATCATGTAAAACACGTAAATGATACCGAGTAACCCTTCACCGTTACCTTTTCGCGTCTTTAAACGGTTCTAAACCTTCCTAGTCTCCACCTACATACAATTTGATAATAAAAGATGAATATCATTCACCTTGAGAAAGACGGATAATTTAAAAAGCGAGAAAGACGGTAATTTTATTACCAATACGGATAGAGGAAGCTAAGAGGGGAAGAATAAGACGAACTTACGTGAATTTGAGCGAGAAATGAACGAACTATGACGAATCTAATGTTGGATGAAAATGGAGGCAAGGGTTTTTGGTGTTTACTAGAGAGGAAGAAGAAGATGTTGAATGAGGGTGAGTTAGGGTTAAGGGGGAGTATATATAGGAAAAAGTCAACGAAAGTCAAAGACGGCTCAAAAGTCAAGGAAAGTCAAAGACGCCTTAAGACGGGATTCTCATGGAAACTCGCGGAAATTCCAAATACGAACTCGGAAATTCTAAATTCGACTCGGAACTTTAAATTCTAAATTAAAACTTAAATTTGCTGAAAAGATTTCGTAAAATATTTCTACTAGAAAAATAGGGTACATTTCCGAGTGTTACATGATACATGTTAATCTTAAGATGGATAATATCCGTCTTAAGTAAAACTTAATTATTTTAATAATTCTTGAGTTTAATGAGGTTCCTATTACTCCATTCTACCCAAACTTGTTTCATGTTTATCATGAAACAAGCTAGACGTATGTATTTAGTAATTTAAAGAAGTTTATCTGACACGCTAAATAAATTTATCTAATAACTTAAAGGAGTGTATCTGGTAAACTAAAGAAATGTATCTACCAGGCTAGCGGTATGTATATAATAACTTAAAGAAATGTATCCGACAAACTAAAGAAATGTATCTACCAGGCTAGCGGTATGTATATAATAACTTAAAGAAATGTATCCGACAAACTAAAGAAATGTATCTAGTCACTTAAAGAAGTGTATCTGACAAGCTAAAGAAATGTATTTAATAATTTAAAAGAAGTGTATCCATCAAGCTAGAGATATGTATCTAACAAGCTAAAGAAATGTATCTAGCAAGCTAGAGATATGTATCTAGCAAGCTAAAGAAATGTATCTAGCAAGTTAGAGTTATGTATTTAATAACTTAAAATGATTGTATCTAGCAAGTTAGAAGTATGTATCTAATAATTTAAAATGACTGTATCTGACAAACTAAAGAAATGTATCTAGCAAACTAAAGGTATGTATCTTATATGGAGTGTATCTGGCAAACTAAAGAAATGTATCTAGCAACTTAAAGAAATGTATCTAGCAACTTAAAGAAGTGTATCTAGTAAGATAGAGGTACCTACCTCATAACTTTGGTAAACTAAAGGCTTTATCTAGCAACTTAGTGGAGCGTATATATCAAGCGAAATGTACGCATCTAACAACTTACAAGAGTGTATCTATCATGCTAAAGGTATTTATCTAATACAGAGTAGCAAGTTAAAAGTGTCTATCTAACAAGTTAAATAACTTATATATAAATAGACTGAGTATCCTTAAATAGGAGTACGCCAATCTCGATATTATGTAAGTTATTTTAATCGATAAAATTATTCATGATTTGGGTTTTATCTTTATTTATTTTAAAATAGTCTTAGTAAGATTCTTAACCCTCTTTAGTTACAATTAAAAGAATATACAATAAAATAGATTTTTGTCTTGTTTGATGGACATTTGTATGATTGCATCCCATATTGAACTGAGATTCATCCAGTAGCAGCCCAAATATAGTTATACACATATCACTACTCCTGTATACACAAATTGTGAGTAGTCATTTATGTACCTAGTCTCATATTTCATGTCCAGATACATAATACTACATACCCATATTAATAACCGTACGAATATACGAACACTACACCACCATCGTCGTTGTCGTCGCTGGACTGGCCCCACCACACCATCATCACAACTATAACAACCACCACTCTATCACTAACAACACACCTAACCCATACCCATCATCTTCATAAGTCACCATGCCCTTCGCCGGCCTGACTTTGAGATTTCCCACCATTGATGGAACTCCGACAACGAGGTATGATAAGAACACGAGTAGGTGTCGAAACTCCGACGACTTTGTGGTTGGAGTGTGTGAGGGATTCAGATGAAGGAGAAAAGCGGAAGAGAATAAGGAAGCTTGGAATTCCGGTGAAACACTAGTAGACAAGCCGACATCAAACGAATGCACGGTTGATGGTAGAATGTGTCGGAGCTCCGGCGCCGACGTTAGTTGGTTGGGAGTGATACTTGACAAGAGAGTTGGGCTGTGAATGAGATAGGATGTACGTTTGGTGGTCAGAGACTTGGGGGCATATTTTTGTGGCTTGCTATATCCCGCCCCCCATTTTACTCATCCCGGCCCCCAAAATTACTTCTTTGCCCTTTATCATTAATTGACCACCAAATTTATTATTTCCGTCTTAATATTTTAAAATTCAAACCGTCTTAAATTTTCCGTCTTAATATTTAAAAATTCAAACCGTCATAAATTTAAAATTCAAAATTCAAAAAAACGCTTCAAACCGTCATAAATTTATTATTCAAAATTCAAAAAACCGTTTCAAACCGTTAGAAATTTAAAATCGCTTCAATCTTCCTTTAAAATTCAAAATTCAAAAAACCGTTTCAAACCGTTATAAATTCAAAATCGCTTCTTTCTCATTCTCATCTCTTCCTTTCAAACTTCAAACTTCAAACTTCTTTTCTCATCTCTTCTTTCATTTGTACAAGGTATGTTCAATCTTTCTTGTTTATTTATTCAATTAGTATAGATTAGTTTATAGGTTGAGGTAGATTAAAAAGCATGTGACGATTAAAGCCCATTAGGTTGCGTTATTTTGATTTTGTATTAATCGTTAATGGTTGTATTTACAAAAAAAAATATTAAAAAAAAAAAAAAAAAACCCGGAAAATGGTCCATTCGTGTGAATTACACGAATTGACCTAGGTCCATTCGTGTAATCCACACGTCTGGGCCATGGCTCATTCGTGTGAATTACACGAATGGACCTGGGCCAATTCGTGTAATCCACACGAATGAGCCATGGCCCAGACGTGTAGATTACACGAATTGGCCCAGGTCCATTCGTGTAATTCACACGAATGGGCCGGTTTTTCTGGTTTTTTTTTTTTTTTAAAATTCTTATTATGTAATTATATTTACGTATTTTTATTATGTAATATATATTTACGTACTTTTAGTTTTTTTGTATTATGTAATTAAATGTTTGATAATATATTTACGTACTTTTATTAATTACAAATTAAATGTTGGTTGGTTTTTTTTTTTTTAAATGTCTGTAATTATATTTACGTATTTTTATTATGTAATATATATTTACTTACTTTTAGTTTTTTGTGTTATGTAATTAAATGTTTGATAATATATTTACGTACTTTTATTAATTACAATTGTAATTACGTTTTTTGTATTATGTAATTAAATGTTTAGTTTTTCTATTATAATTTGTATAATGCAGATGTCGGAAAATGATGACCGTAGGTCTAAACTTCATGCATCATATCGTCGGAAAAAAGTTAATGTGAGGTTGGAGATACTAGTATTGGGTCGATAGAAATACCAGAAATACCAAATGAGCCCGATTTTTATGAAGGGGAGTTTCAACAGTTCGAGAGAGAACTTGAGGAGGAGGAACGAAATTATCAAGGGTCGGGAAATGATGAGGGGGATAATGAGGAGGCGGGTAATGTTGAGGGGACAAATGTGGAGGCGACTTCTGTTTTTCGGGTTAGACGGGGGCCGCAGGGTAGGTTTGAGAGCTATGCTTCGGGGTCTAGCAGTTCGGGGGTTGAACTGCGTAGGAAAGTAAGGGCTAGGGGGAAAGATTCGAGTTGGATATTGACGGGGCCATCACAGGGGGGTCCTTTAGTACCGGATGTGATTCCGAGTTTTGGTGGACACATTTCTTACGTTATGTGGAATCAGCGTGGCTTTGAGCGTGGTTTGTTGACTAAATACACTAGAGAAAGATCATTAGTTGAGCTCCGTAAGTGGATTTTGCCAGATGAGGTTCGCGGGATAGTTGCGGAATCGGATCTTAGTCATTTGCCCGACATTATGCATAAAAATTTGAACATGCCGTTGTTGTGTGTATTTATTGAGAGGTGGCAGCCGGACACCAACACATTTCACATGCCATGGGGTGAGATGACGATACTGCTGCACGACGTAGCGGAGATCCTTTGGATTAGTATTGATGGGGATTCTTGTAACATACCCGAGGCTGATATGGCACATCCCGTGCTTGGTATGTCGGAGTTGTTGGCTATGACTGAGGCTCAGTTAGGAGAGCAGTGGGAACAAGGTAATGATGCAAAGATATACAAGGGCAATTTGATTTTACAAAAAGCTTTGAAAGAGTTGGTTGCGGGGGGCAAGCGGGGAGTGGCTTCTGAGGTTCAGGGTTACTTGATGATCTTATTGAGTTCGACATTATTTGTTGACAAATCTAGTGATAGGGTTCGGGCAAAAATATTCCCGTTGCTTAGAGATGTTCGTAGCATTAGTAAGTATGCTTGGGGTGTCGGCACATTGGCTTATCTATATAGGCAGTTGGGTATTTCTTCGAGGGCTGATTGTAAGGGTTTATGTGGTTGTTTGACCTTGTTGCAGTCGTGGATCTTCGAGTACTTTCCCAGTTTTAGGCCGATGGCGACCTTGGTAACCAGTCCTGATACTCCGAGGGCTTCAATATGGTCTACCAGTTCTGTACCACGCGCTGAGGCGGATAGAGCACTTGTAAAATACCGAGAGCAGTTGGATTTGTTGCCTATAGAGTCGGTAGCTTGGAGACCGTACCCTCAGAATCCCGAGACTGAACACCCTAGTACCGCGTTTCAGGGGTTGTTGAGATTTATCGATATTGTTGAGCCATACTACCCTGAGAGATGTCTTCGACAATTTGGGTACATGCAAACCATCCCGCCCCCCATGCCTCCCACTGACAGGGCTTACCGTCCAGTTAAGTCGATTGCATATGATGTGCAATATGACGGTGCGAGGTTGGACTACGTGTGGAATAATTGGAAAATTCACAGAGTACATTTGGATAGGCATTCATTGCCCGCTCACCCACCACATGCTTACACGCAAGGGTATATGGAGTGGTTTAGTACACATTCGCATCCTTATGTGATGAATGTAGACCGTGATGACGATGAGCTGCCCACATCGAGGTCCCACTTTCCGACTACGGTACGTTTAATATATATTTAATTTTAATATTAATGTGTATTCATATAAATGTGTTTCAATTTTAATATAACTGTCTATTCGTTTACTTTGCAGGTTGGTCAGTCGTTTATTCACCGCTTCTCACAATTTGATGATGTTGATGACCCTGTAGTGACCGTAGAATTAAGGCAATTTATGAGGACCGTTCATCCAGAAATACGAGCATACACCGGTAGACCCCCAACTGTCAATAGGGGGAGAAGCTCACGTGGTCGCACCGATAGAGGGAGAGGCTCACGTGGCCGCACCGATACTCCGAGAGCCAGTGGTCGCATCGATGGAGGGAGAGCCAGTGGTAGCACCGATGGAGGGAATGGTGGTACCGATGGCGGGATTGGTGGTACCGATGGCGGGAATTGACTTTTTTTTTTTTGTTGTTTGTTGGACTGTTTTTAGACTTTGTTTGTTGGGATTGTTTTTAGACTTTGTGTGTTGTTTTTTTTTTTTTGACTTTGTTTGTTGGATTTTTTTTTAAACTTTGTTTGTTGGTTTATTTCTAAGACTTTGTTGGACTTGGTCGTCTGAATTTGTCAATAAAAACGAAAGATCAAAAAACGAAAACGAATTCTTGTTAAATAAATTGTTAAATTACAAACCAAATACAAAACTAACTACTTCTAGGATCCCGCAAAAGTCCCCTATTTACATAATCTCACCAAAAATCAAGTCTGTTCTTATAAATAAATTCATAATATTCAATGTCGATAGAACGATTACGCTTCCATATATTGTGTATAGGAGGCATGGCACATTCGTCATTCATGCGTACACGAACCTAATGATCACCTGTATGAAGTATCCACAAAATACCATACGGAGCTCGAGCACCTGGTGTAGACCGTAGAGGTAAGTACGTGGAACACCCAAACCATGAATGTACACCATTGAAGTATGACATATTCAAGCAACATACTGTCCAATTGAAAGCCGTTGCAAAGCCAAATAAATCCAAGCCTTCCATCCAATTAGGCTTCTGACACGGTGCATATGTAGCCCATTTGATTCGTCTACAAGCTTGGTCACGTTCACCATTGTAAATGATCTCATAAACAAGGTTTTTCAACTTTAGCAATAGTAGTCGTCGCATTTGTAGATAGTTTTTCTCATCCCCTGTTCTTACATGTGAGACAACTCGAAATCCACAATGACCATCGCCTCTAGGGTCAAAAGCATCTAGAAACCCATGTTGGTTCGGCACCGGTACAAAGTCCTTATATCCAAAAGCCTCGATGTCACTGACAAGATTATAATTTATCTCAAGAGGAGGACCTTCACCTACATTGAATTATATACAACATTAAGTTAAAAGAAAATAATAACAGAAAATTAACTAAAGCTAATAATAACAGAAAATTAACTAAAGAAAATAATAACAGAAAATTAACTAAATAAATTAATTGTAAAACTAGAATGTACCTCCATTATCGTTACTTGTTGACGTTGACGTACTCTTCTACCTACGTCTGGCATGCTCCACACCTGATTGATTACGAGTATTGGACTTCCTTGGACGGCCACAAGGTATATCTACAATTTCCGGGGTTTCAACAACCTCGTTCTCGGGAAACAACTTACTGAAGAGCGTCTCAATAACATCTCTTTGGACTGATTGGTGGGATGTTCGAACTTTATTGAAGAATTCCTCCATTACTTCATTACGGTCACAACGACGATGACTGGATTTCGTGTAAGCCAACCTTGATCAAAATTCATGCACATCTTCTGGGTGGATTCTTTTGTTCTGAACCCCCAAATTATGTAGCATACAAGCACACAACAATCTATGGGTGTTCCATAAAGTACATCCACATTCTCCCTCCATATCATCACCTAAATTAGTACCGCGAATAAACTCCATTTCCATTTCCGTAATAGCTGTCGCCGATACTCTTCCGCTCAACATTGAAAATAGTTGCCGTTGAAACAAATTAGAGACAAGGGTCTTGCTAATTGAATCTTCCAATGTGCTTCGAATCTCAATGTGTTGACCATGCATCATAACATCAGCCCGTCTCCACAAATTGTCCAAGGTAAGCTCAGCTGATCCTAACCACATCTTCAATTGCGCATGAGCGGACTCAACTCTAGATGTAGATCTGTTACCAAAATGAATCACCAAATTAGTGAAACATTTGGCAAACATATGAATTTTAACCCACCATTGAGTTTCAAGATAGGTGATAAGTCCGGGTTGATAAGCATACCTTCTCCTTAACTCGCCCCACTCGCTTTGACAATCATCAAACGTTTTTGCTTCAACCACTTTCTTCCAATCACCATGTGCTATACGTTTTCCAAAAGTTCCATCTTTTCGCAAGTTTGTAGCTTTCGTCTCAACTGCATTGTAAATATGCCACAAACACAAGAAATGCGGAGTTGTTGGAAATACATGGGGAAGTGATGCAAGTAGACCGCCTTCGTGATCAGTGACAATGACCGTCGGTTTCACACAAGGTTCCAACAAAGATTCCAGCCTCCTCAAAACCCAAGTATAACCATCGGTTGATTCTCTCATTATCAATGCATACCCTATTAAAAAACTTTTGCCAACGTGAGTGACACCAACACATTGGACCAAAATAAGCCAATATTTGTTGGTTTTATACGTAGAGTCTATCAAAATCACATTTGGCCATGCTTTAAACATTTGGGCTGCCTCGGGGTGAACAAACCAAACACGTTCAAGAGCTCTTGTTTCCTCATTTACCATGAAATCACGGATATATCCAGCTTCGGTGGCCAAGTGCAACATATATTGCACACTATTCCTCCTGTCTCTATCTTTTGCACTAAGTCTGGCATTTTCATTGTATATTTGTTTCAAGTGCGGTGCCGGTTGATCAGGAAACAAACGTGTGAAAGCATTTCTAACCATCCCCGGTTTGACATGAGACTTACGCTGTTGCTTAATAAATTCCTTTTGTTCATCATTAAATTGTGCTCTACGTCTAGGACCTTCAAGGAACTCTCCAAAAGAGTGATTGTGAAACCCACATTTTGGAACCACTACCCACATTGCCAACCCTCTTTTAACCACTTTCAATGCAAATCGACACATAATTTTTTTTGTAGCTGATTTCCTTAACGGTTTCTCCGGATTCTTGGCATTGCTTATATAAGGTCCATACCGATCACATGTGATCAATTTAAACGGGGGACGCTTTTCCATGTGATACGTGTGCTTTAACAAATGAAACCCCAATCCGTAAGCAACCTCATTACATTTATCAAATGCTTCCTCAAACGTTGTAAAGGGATTTTCGAAGATAAAAGAATCGCCGTAATTCACACCATCCCCCGTCGGTCCTTCTTTATTTTCCTAATTAATTCCATTAAAAATTATATATATTAAATACATTTTGTTTTTTTTTTTTAAAAAAAAAATACTACTTACAATTTAAAAAAAAAAAAAAAAAAAAACCCTAATTACACGAATGGGCCTGGGCCAAAACGTGTGAAATACACGAATTAGCCTGGGCCAATTCGTGCAGATCACACGTTTTGGCCTGGGTCCATTCGTGTGGATCACACGTCTGGGCCTGGGCCAAAACGTGTGATCTGCACGAATTGGCCTGGGCCAAAACGTGTGATCTGCACGAATTGACCATGGCTAATTCGTGTAATTCACACGTTTTGACCATGCTTGTTACGCGAATCTGACACGATAGCATAAGTCGACTTAAAAAAAAACAAATTTCGTAAATCGAATTTTACCGTCGCATTTCCGGCCTCGTTTTCCGTGGTTTCCGTGTTAACCCGTTCCTCCTCGTCATTTTCGTGACCCGTACTGTCGTCCCCTTCATCAAACCCGCTATCCTCGTCGTAAGCATAATTAGCGTATTCATCGCTATAACGATAATGTTGTTGCGCATTCCACTCGTTTGCAAATCAAGGTTCGTTATCATAATTATTGTACGACGACGTAAAAAGATACTCGTAAAAATCATTACCGTCACTCATTTTCGAAACAAAGGAAAAAATAATTTTAAGAGAGATTTTTTAGAGAGAAGGGCAAAAATGGAAAATGAAATGAAAATAGGGGGCGGGATTTTAGCAATTTTGATAGTCTTACAACAGATTTAACTATTTTGTTTTTCTCAAATATCCAGTGGTCCCCTTATTTAGTTCGTAGTGCGTATGGAACTTTTCCAGTTCACACAGAGCCCAATTCTATATATACATATATATTGCATCAGGTGAGTCCACAAATCTTAGGTGAGTCTGTCCTATCAATCTAGACCGTTAAATTATTGAGATCTGACGGCTAAAATTAAGCGATGAGTTTAAGGGTAATTTCGTACTTTTCTCGTTTCGTATAAAAGCCATCAAATAGCTTATTCTATTATTTTTGCAGTCAATAATTTCTCTCTCTTAAATTTCTCTCTTCTCTTCAACGACCAAACAATTTTTAGAGGTTAATTCTTCCGCTTTCTCCTACAGTCAACTATACATGCTTGCTCTGCTAGATTCAGCATCACCTGTGAATCTGTGATATTGTGCCGTTTATGGAGCAAGGTTTGATCTTTCATTTCAATTTTACCTATGTTTGTGATTAGGTTTTGTAATTGTGCATTTGATCTTGTATTCATGTCAATAAATTGTTCAGATCTTTCATGCTTTTCATAATCTGTGCTTTAATTTGATTCTAATAACGATATTTGTGCTAATGTCATATAAAATTGCGATAATCGGTGACGCAGGGCGGCGAATAAGCTTCAACGACGATGCGGCTATTGTGATGGTACAATCTTTCTACATTAACCGTGGTCTGATTTACCTCGTTTAGTATTTAATTTTGAATTTTTATATCATTTCTTTATCTTGTCATTCTAATTATAAATCGGCAAATCTTCTTCTAATTCATTTAAATGATGAATTCTTTCTTGATTTATTTAATTTATTCTTTCAATTCGTTTAGTGACCTAACTTGATTGTGTTTTAGTGTTGGTGAACTTCGTTTGCGAGTATTTTTAATCATATTCATTGTGTTATGTAACCGATTATAGTGTTACTCTAATAATGCAAGTGTGTTAACTACTACTTACTGCTGTAACCATCCCCAAGCAAGGTCATGAGGGAGGTCATGACCTTGTTGGGTCACTTTAAACACAAATTAACACCATAATTAGCATGACCTTTGGTGACCCATGACCTCTTGAAGGTCATCCCATGACCTCAAGGAGGTCACCACATGACTTTGGTGACCTTGTAGGTGGCACTTTGTGATTGGTTGTTTGGTTTGAGTAGGGTAGAGAATGTGAGAAATTAAATGATTGAAAAGGTTGGAAAGTGAAAAATGATTGGATTAGTGACCTAGGTCATGACTTTCTGCTTGGGAGGGTGTAAATGGGTCAAGATAGTTATGGGGTGATTAAGATTAAAAATGGATGGTGACCTAGTTAGTGTGACTCTTGCTTGGGGATAGTCCTAAGGTATAAATGTGTTATTTTTAATAGTGTTCTTATATCCCTTCAATAGTATAGATGTGTGACTATAATAGTACATGGGTGTTACTATAATAGTATTAGCAAGTCTTGCTTAAGACGGGCTCTATTCGTCTTAAGCTTAAACGGGTCAAATACTACCACTTGGAAATTTTTGGTATTTCCTAAATAACAAGTGCGATGATTTGTTATATATTTGACCCGTCTTAAGTTAAAGACGGATAATGCCCGTCTTAAATGTAACCTCTCCATTTGCTATTTCTGGCTATACTCTCCTTCATCTTTTGACGGATAGTATAATGGTATGATTGTATTTTTCTTGTTTTTTCCTACTATCAGGTTAGTGAGTTTTGATATATTGTAACCTCTTCTTTTGATATACTGTGTGTTGGTAAGTAGTAAACTTACTTTCTTGAACTACATAATTTTTCTCGTCTCGCTGTTTCATGGTTGAAATAACTTCAAAATTTGCAAACTCAAATTATAATCAGAATTCTAAAAATGCGGATAAGCTTGGTCTGAAGTTCAATCCGTTGTTAAGAATAAGCACTGAGATGAGAGAGATCCTTAGGTTGACAAAAACGAATCAAGTAGGAATCATTTTTGATTCATTCGATAGTTTATGCTTTAAGCATGTAGGAATTCATATGTTTTTTTATTCATTCAATAGTTTATGCTTTAAGCATTGTCTTTTAGGTCAGTTTGTATTATTATAGTTGTTTGCAATATACTCCAATGAGAGACCTTGAAGATTTTAAGCTTTGAGTTGATGTGATATGCATTCATTTAGTCTTCTTATGTGAGCATCATGTAACAATTTTTTTGCCAGTGGTTCAGGAACTAAAGTGCTATATCAGTGCCATGCCAGTGTAATAAATTCAGACTATAACAATGTTTATGATATGGCACAGATTGATCCAGTTGAATACACCAGCTTTGAATAATGTTATATAGAACACAGACTACAACAATGTTTCTGATACAAGCTAGCCCGTGTATATTGTACCTTATCGTTTATTAGCTCAAATGGTAGAGCATTGTACTATTGTACAAGATATGGGTTCGAGTCCCACATAAACGAACGTATGCAATTGTATTACAATAAGAGTTATTCCCTTCGTCTTAATCATTTAATTATCTTTGATGAAACGACCCCTCACAGATGATTATTAATACTTTATGGGTAACATTGGTTACATTACAAAGTAACACTATTACTCTATAGAGTAAGAATTCTTACGGCATGGAGCAACACTTAGGGAGTATTATTCTTTACGTTTCGAGTAACTAAGTTATTTTATAGAGTCAAAATACTTATTCCATTAAAACTAACGGTTATTCTATATAATAAATTTTGGTGATACTAATTATTTTATATGGTTACACAAAGTAACATTACTTATTTGCCTTCTAACAATACTTGAAACAACGAACTAGGCTCTACGCGGCTCGAACCCGCATTTGTGTAGAATATCGTACATTGCTCTACCATTTAGTTAATAGCCTTAAAAAAAAAAGAGTATCCATCGTTACAAAACAAGCCAATGAAACTTAAACGCACATAAAAGAGACTCTCATATGGACTAAAAATTGATGTTACAATAACAATCCAACTGTTACAGTAACGACTCAAATGTGTTACTGTAACTTAGTTACAATAACTTTGTTATAGTAACGTAGTTACAGTAACTTCATATGGACTAAAAATAGGTGTTGCAATACCAATCTAACTATTACAGTAACATTACTTGCAATAAATTTTGGTGATACTAATTATTTTATATGGTTACACAAAGTAACATTACTTATTTGCCTTCTAACAATACTTGCAACAACGAACTAGGCTCTACGCGGCTCGAACCTGCATCTGTGTAGAATATCGTACATTGCTCTACCATTTAGTTAACAGCCTTAAAAAAAAAGAGTATCCATCATTTCAAAAGAAGCCAATGAAACTTAAACGCACATAGAAGACTCTCATATGGACTAAAAATTGGTGTTACAATAGCAATCCAACTGCTACAGTAACGACTCAAATGTGTTACAGTAACTTAGTTACAATAACTTTGTTATAGTAACGTAGTTACAGTAACTTCATATGGACTAAAAATAGGTGTTGCAATAATAATCTAACTATTACAGTAACAACTCAAATGTGTTACTGTAACTTTGATACAGTAACAAAGTTACTGTTTACGGTAACACTAATTATTGTACTCCCTCCTAGTCGGTCACTTCTTCCCTGTTTCCTTATTGGGTAAGTCGGGTTTTCTTCCCTCTTTCCCTTTTTGGATGTGGGGTTGTGTGTTTTGTGTGGTCTAAATTCATTTGTATGTGGGGTAGTATGTTTTGTGTAACGACTCAAATGTGTTACAGTAACTTAGTTACAATAACTTTGTTATAGTAACGTAGTTACAGTAACTTCATATGGACTAAAAATAGGTGTTGCAATAACAATCTAACTATTACAGTAACATTACTTGCAATAAATTTTGGTGATACTAATTATTTTATATGGTTACACAAAGTAACATTACTTATTTGCCTTCTAACAATACTTGCAACAACGAATTAGGCTCTACGCGGCTCGAACCTGCATCTGTGTAGAATATCGTATATTGCTCTACCATTTAGTTAATAGCCTTAAAAAAAAAGAGTATCCATCGTTACAAAACAAGCCAATGAAACTTAAACGCACATAGAAGAGACTCTCATATGGACTAAAAATTGGTGTTACAATAACAATCCAACTGTTACAGTAACGACTCAAATGTGTTACAGTAACTTAGCTACAATAACTTTGTTATAGTAACGTAGTTACAGTAACTTGGACTAAAAATAGGTGTTGCAATACCAATCTAACTATTACAGTAACAACTCAAATGTGTTACTGTAACTTTGATACAGTAACAAAGTTACTGTTTACAGTAACACTAATTATTGTACGGAGTATATAGTAAAACAAAGTAGCATTACTTATTTGTCTTCTAACAATATTTGCAACAAAGAACTAGGCTCTACGGGACTCGAACCCGCATCTGTGTACGATATTGTACACTGCTCTACCGTTGAGCTAATAGCCTTTTAAAAAGTGTATCCATCGTCACAAAACAAGTCTATGAAACTTAAACATGAATAAAAGACACTCTCACATGGAAAAAATAGGTGTTACAATGCAATAACAATCCAACTGTACAGTAACAGCTCAAATGTCTTACGGTAACTTAATTACACTTTTTGGCAACACTAATTATTGTACATGCTAACACAAAGTAACATTACTTATTTAACCACGCTCTACGGGACTCAAACCCGCATCTGTGTGCAATATCGTACATTGCTCTACCATTGAGGTAATAGCCTTTAAAAATGTGTATCCATCGTCACAAACAAACAAGCAAATGAAACTTAAGAACTACCAATATATATGTTTCAGTAACAAATCAAGTGTTACAGTAACAATTCATAATCCTGGGGACACTGGTACTACAATGAAATAATAAACCAAGTGCTAAGTGTTAACAAATGAAGTATTATAACTACAAACTCACATGTATCAAACTAACAAAGCATATGTCCATTAAAACTCATATGTGCAACATTAATAACTCATATGTGTTACAATGACAAGCCAACTGTTACAGTAACAATGCATTTGTGTTACAAAGGCAATCATATCAAAGTTAACAAAATCAATCATATCATTTACAACACAAACTCTTGTTTCAGATGGTATACATTATAAGACGTACTCAGAAGTCAGAACCGATTTAAATAATGTTAAAATGAAAAGGAAATTGTGAGAGGTCTTAACTTAAGACCGTCTTAAGCAAGACCTTCTCCATTAATAAAGCTATCGAAAATTATAATACGAGACAAACTCGCCTTCGAATTTGGGATATTATAGAGTAGAAGCAATCATATAAGTTGCAAGAAGACTAACAAAACAACAAAATTATTCAAATAAGATAATTTAAGGTCAAAAAAATTAAATACTCACCATTATAGAACTTGCTGCAGCTTTCAATGGCGTATATAGTGAATTGGATGGAAATTCAACTTTAAAGCAAAAAGACATCGAAAAGTCATGTAACATAAGAAAAGCATTCACAATCAAAATCACAGGTATTAAATATAAAACATAACTTACACGAGTTACATCGTCCTCATTTTTATGCAACACATTTGTGTGTTTTTAAGTTGAAATCTGATTGTAAGTGTCGAATCAGACGTTTAGAAGTTTGATCACTCTTCACTATCGATAAATTCAACTGTATGAATTTCGTCTTTGAAATACCTGCCATTGATGAAGAGAATATGATTCATCATGATTTTAAGGTGAAGATGATAAATCAGGGTTTTGGTTAATCGGACATGAGTTTGAGTAGTAGAAGATAAAAATCGATAAACTTTTTGATCAATTGTTTCATCATTTTTCAAGATTTGTTTTATTGAATGTCATTACCTAATTGTAGAAGGAGATTGTAGATAGACAATCACTATAATGGAGGAGCAAAAGTAAGAACAGAGAAAGCAAGTTGAAGAGAGAGAAAGAGATAAATTTTTGGAACAAAGAGAAATGAAACACGGTAAAAAAACCCAAGGAATATTTTGATTTACTTCCCAGATTCGATCAGGACCGTTAATTTTGTCAAATCTAAAGGTCTGAAATGATAGGACATACTCACCTAAGGAGCTTGGACGGCACCGGATGTTTTAATACAAATTAGTGGAAACACGGTAGATGTGTTACCAAAATGAATCACCAAATTAGTGAAACATTTGGCAAACATATGAATTTTAACCCACCATTGAGTTTCAAGATAGGTGATAAGTACGGGTTGATAAGCATACCTTCTCCTTAACTCGCCCCACTCCCTTTGACAATCATCAAACGTTTTTGCTTCAACCACTTTCTTCCAAGCACCATGTGCTATACGTTTTCCAAAAGTTCTATCTTTTCGCAAGTTTGTAGCTTTCGTCTCAACTGCATTGTAAATATGCCACAAACACAATAAATGCGGAGTTGTTGGAAATACATGGGGAAGTGATGCAAGTAGACTGCCTTCGTGATCAGTGACAATGACCGTCGGTTTCACACAAGGTTCCAACAAAGATTCCAGCCTCCTCAAAACCCAAGTATAACCATCGGTTGATTCTCTCATTATCAATGCATACCCTATTAAAAAACTTTTGCCAACGGGAGTGACACCAACACATTGGACCAAAATAAGCCCGTATTTGTTGGTTTTATACGTAGAGTCTATCAAAATCACATTTGGCCATGCTTTAAACATTTGGGCTGCCTCGGGGTGAACAAACCAAACACGTTCAAGAGCTCTTGTTTCCTCATTTACCATGAAATCACGGCTATATCCAGCTTCGGTGGCCAAGTGCAACATATATTGCACACTATTCCTCCCGTCTCTATCTTTTGCACTAAGTCTGACATTTTCATTGTATATTTGTTTCAAGCGCGGTGCCGGTTGATCAGGAAACAAACGTGTGAAAGCATTTCTAACCATCCCCGGTTTGACATGAGACTTACTCTGTTGCTTAATAAATTCCTTTTGTTCATCATTAAATTGTGCTCTACGTCTATGACCTTCAAGGAACTCTCCAAAAGAGTGATTGTGAAACCCACATTTTGAAACCACTACCCACATTGCCAAACCTCTTTTAACCACTTTCAATGCAAATCGACACATAATTTTTTTTGTAGCTGATTTCCTTAACGGTTTCTCCGGATTCTTGGCATTGCTTATATAAGGTCCATACCGATCACATGTGATCAATTTAAACGGGGGACGCTTTTCCATGTGATACGTGTGCTTTAACAAATGAAACCCCAATCCGTAAGCAACCTCATTACATTTATCAAATGTTTCCTCAAACGTTGTAAAGGGATTTTCGAAGATAAAAGAATCGCCGTAATTCACACCATCCCCCGTCGGTCCTTCTTTATTTTCCTAATTAATTCCATTAAAAATTATATATATTAAATACATTTTGTTTTTTTAAAAAAAAAACGACTTACAATTTAAAAAAAAAAAAAAAAAAAACTCTAATTACACGAATGGGCCTGGGCCAAAACGTGTGAAATACACGAATTAGCCTGGGCCAATTCGTGCAGATCACACGTTTTGGCCTGGGTCCATTCGTGTGGATCACACGACTGGGCCTGGGCCAAAACGTGTGATCTGCACGAATTGGCCTGGGCCAAAACGTGTGATCTGCACGAATGGGCCATGGCTTATTCGTGTATTTCACACGTTTTGGTCATGCTTGTTACGCGAATCTGGCACGATATCATAAGTCGACTTAAAAAAAAAAAAAATTTCGTAAATCGAATTTTACCGTCGCATTTCCGGCCTCGTTTTCCGTGGTTTCAGTGGTTTCCGTGTTAACTCCTTCCTCCTCGTCATTTTCGTGACCCGTATTATCGTCCCCTTCATCAAACCCACTATCCTCGCCGTAAGCATAATTAGCGTATTCATCGCTATAACGATAATGTTGTTGCGCATTCCACTCGTTTGCAAATCGAGGTTCGGTATCATAATTATTGTACGACGACGTAAAAAGATACTCGTAAAAATCATTACCGTCACTCATTTTCGAAACAAATGAAAAAAAAAATTTAAGAGAGATTTTTTAGAGAGAAGGGCAAAAATGGAAAAAGAAATGAAAATAGGGGGCG
>JAIUZE010025506.1:0-34023 GCA_022085475.1 Heliosperma pusillum | reverse complement strand
GAGAAAGTGTTTACATAAGACGTAGAAGAATAAAATGAGGATGATGAGGAAGCTCCACGTTATAATCTTCGTCGTACGAGGGGGAGAGTTAACCAAGAGCAAGAGGATGAGCCCGAAGGATCTAATTCACAAAGGACGGCAAAAAGAACCCAGTCTCGTAGAGTTTAGTCGCGTGTTTGTATGAACTATCTACTCTTTTTAATGTATTTCAAAGACTTGTTTGTGCGGTGAATTGAATTTGGTGGTTTGTACGCACTATCTACTCTTTTTAATGTATTTCCAAGACTTGTTTGTGTGGTGAATTGAATTTGGTGGTTTGTATTGCGTGTTTTATATGCAGGTTTTAATGGAACAAGTATGAGAAAATGGGTATAATGCATGTAGGTTACGTTTTTTTATATATAAAAGATAAATCGCTAGGGGGATAGCGATTTACCCCCTTATTTCGTTCACATAAATGGCAGAACCTTCTGCTTTGTGGGAGTCGGGGAAAATTAGTAAAATCGTTATGCCCATTAGCGATTTCCCTTAAATCGCTGCCCTTATAGCGATTTACCCTGTTATTTTCGTTCCAAATTTGGCAGAAGGTCTGCTTTCGTGGGAGTTGGGGATAAAAGGTAAAATCGCTGTGCCCATTAGCGATTTACCATAAATCGCTATGCCAAGTCACGATTTTATATGAACCTTTTTGTTCCTCTTAAAGGTGGGTTCTGTTTCGTAGAAATAGCGAAAAATAGGTAAATCGCTTTCCCAGTTAACGATTTACCTAAATTCTGGTACAAAAAAAAAGTGATGACGTGGACCAATCGGCGAGAAATAGTTTCAAAACAACCCTAAAGCGAGATTTAATTGTCTCAATAACCCTACTTTGAAAAAAAAAATTCCCCTCCTTCCTCTTGCTTTGTTTTGTTTGTCCTAATTGTTGAAGGTATAATATCTTTGTTTTAATTTCAATCCTTATATTAATTTCAATCTTTTCCCAGTTAGCGATTAATTTAGTTTGTTTGTTTAACTTGTAATTTCTACTTGTGATTTAATTGTCTCAATAACCCTATTTTGAAAAAAAATTCGAAGGAGAGGACAAAGATCCGGCAGTGGTGGTGTCGGAGTGGTGTTCGGAGTGGTGGTTGACGGAGTGGAGTAGTGGTGGTGTCGGATTTATCGAATATGGAAGAGTAGTGTTCATTTTTTTTAAAATTGGTAAAGTAAGAGAGAGGGGCCTGATTCGCGTGTTTCAGCTTATAAATCTGACTGGCGACCGAAATTGGCGACTAAATGGGGCACTCATAAATTGACGACTGAAAGTGGTCGCCAAATGGCCTATTCAATCACCAAATTGGCGACTGAAAGTGGCCGCCCGTGTTTTTTTTACAAGAATCTGATGGAGGCTTCAGTCGCCAAATTGGCGACTACTTTCAGTCGCCTAATTGTTTTTTCAGTCGCCAATTGGTCGACTACTGTAGTTTGTCGTCTTATTATAGTCGCCCGAAACCAGAATTCTTGTAGTGATTATTTTTTTCAAATGATTGTTATACAAGACTTATATAAATTAACAAAAGAATCTTTCAAAACTCGTAATCACGAGCTATGGCTAGTGAATACTTTTTTATTGAAAATGAGAGGTTTGAGGTGCAAAGTGACCAATCTCAAGGGCATAAGTTTCTGTTTTTTTTATGAAAATATTTTATTATTGTTAATTTTTGTCCCCTATCCCAATTAGTTACTTATAATATAATAAATTATTGGATCAACCTTGTACAATATCATCATACTCACTAGTAGGATTCTTCAACGGTGCAAGCCAGCCCGCACCTCTAGGCCAATTTTTCCAACCCTCTCGTTAGGGATGTCAATGGGGCGGGGTGGGTGCAGAGTATGAGTAACCCGCACCCGTATCCGAGAACTATAAAGCGTACCCACACCCTCCCCATGACCCGTGCGAGTTGATCTTTTCAAACCCGTACCCGCCCCGCGGGTACCCGCTAAGCCTCCAAATTACCTTTCTCCTCATAATTTTTTTTAAAAAAACAAATCATGAATTTAAACATATTAAGTTTCGTACGACTTATACAAATAGTATATGGAAAGTGGTATGAAATAATTTCACATTCATTTAACTAGTACATAAGCTACCAAACAAGTCTATTTTATTAGTTTAGCCTTTATCTTTTTAAAATAATCATTTTTTTGTAAAATATTTTACTTAGCTAGATGTATACTATAGGTGAGTCGGAGATCATTAAGGCGGGGACATGCGAGGCGGATAGTGTGGGGGCAGAGTGGGGCGGAGTGGGTACGGGAAGGGTCTCATGTGATACCCGCACCCCCCCCCCCCACAACCCGCGACGAATGACACTTTTGATACCCGCCCCACCACCCGTCAAATCATTACCCTCACCCGCCCCAAGTTGGGTGGGTGTGGGACGAGACCCGCCCCATTGACATCCATCCTTTCGCCTTCCACTTGGGCCAGGGCTTTTTGACCCTGCCCGACCTACCCCGGTAATTTTTTTTAAAAAAAAAAAATGCTCGGTTGGTAAGCCAGGCTAGACAATGGAGAGCCCAACCCAACCCTGCTCGGTCTACTCGCGCTCGGTCTACTTTGGGTCATGCGTGGGCTGCAACCCTTCAGCCCAAGCCGCCCCTACTTGTCTCTGAAGTTAAGTAGGTCAGCTTTTCTCATTTAAGATGGGCATTATCCGTCACAAACTGAAGACGAATAATGCTCTCTCACAATATGCAAGTGGGAGGGTAAATAAGGGATCCATTTGTCATCCACTTACCCTTCCACTTACATATTGGGGCACTATCCGTCTTCAGCTTGTGACGGATAGTGCCCATCTTCAATGAGAATTTGGGTAAGTAGGGTCGGTAATTGGGGTAGTGAAGCCAAATAAACTTTTTGCCAATTTGTTGTGTGACACATATTTTAGAGTAGTGACGACAAAAGTGGGACACTTGCCTTTTTGGGACGGGATACTCCAGTATATATACCTGCATATATATAACATATGTACGTATGTGTATCAGTGTATGTGTTAACCTCTCTCACTTTTCGTAATTAAAAGAAAACAAAGATATAAATGGAGGAAGGTGTTATGACAGAAACAAGAAAGAACAAATAAAGAACAATAAAGACGATAACACATAGATTTATGTGGTTCACTAACGGTGTGTTAGCTACGTCCATAGGGCAGAAGGGAGGAGAGTTTTATTACTGTTAAGGAGTATTACAGAGTTTCAGATTCAGAATTCAGATTGTTATGATAGCATAACTGCTAGGGTAAGGCTTAGAGAGTTTATATACTACTCTCTAAGACCTAATACAGAAAACCTAGAAAGGCCCAAAACAGACCATAGACCCAAGACAGAATCCTAGCCCAAACAGATTAACGGATACCGTTTAGGTTTCGGGGGCAACTAAACCGATTCAAGGCATTATTCAACAAATCTCCACCTTGACTTGAATTCTCTCTCAAGCAGACAGATGTACCGGATGCACCCCCATAGATGCCAAATGTACCAGAAGAAACTCTTCTCCCTTCCCATTCAGATATTGCCCCCTAAGGGCAATCAGATGCTTCGGATATTTAGCAAGTTCAAACAATGTTTGAACTTGCTCTGCGGAACTGGCTTGGTAAACATATCAGCTGGGTTATCAGCAGTACCCACTTTGTTCACCTTAATCCTCTTCTCATTTCTTAGAAAATGATACCTGACATCAATGTGTTTAGTTCTTGTTGGAGTAAATGTCCTCAACAATAGTGCGATCACATAATTAAATCTCAATAATAATAATACAAAGGGATGATGAATATTATAGTCAACTGGTCAACATAAATCGGTAACGATTAGCTCAATTGAGTTTGATGTTACTGTCGTACGACGGTGGTGATCAGTTGATCCCTTGAGGTCACACCTAAAGGACAATACCCTAATCATGTACATTAATTAATTGTATAGTGATACAGATTAATTAATCCCTTAAAATGAACCAAGTTTAAATTGTGAGTGAGAAATATATCTTATTGTAATATGATTAAATAAGATTCATTTTGGTAATTTAATTGTTATATTACTAAGAATGCATTATGTTTATGAAACATTTGAGATAAGTGAATTTGGTTAATTATAATTACAAATTGTTGTAGATTATTTTAAACAAATATGAGAGGACCCATTTTATTTACATGTAATTATAAAATGTGAATTAAAATGTTAAGTCTAATTTATTTGTTATGAAATTGCATTTAAATTTGTTAAATGTACATTTGTAAGCCTAATTACATGTTACATGTCACATGTCACACTTGTGACAAATGACAAATTGCAAAAATAAAATGGACACCCATTTTATATGGGTGCACCGGTTTTGTGGTGATGGTGGGTAGGTTTTTAGTTTGTAATTTTATTCTAATTAAGAATTAGATCAAATGATTACTACAATGACCCATACACTCAACCTAACATTGTTAAGAACAATGTGAAAATGACAACACCCCACCCATGTGGGTGTGTGTGTGACCGGTTTTGAGCAAGCCAAATAGGGCTTGTTTTTCCTCTTATTTATACAACACACTACCTCATATAATTCATTAATGCAATCTCTACTTCTCTCTAAATCCCTTCTTACTCTAAAAACTTAAGAAGTGTTCACTAAAATTCTTAGTTCATATTTCTAATAACATTACTAGTGTAGTAATAAGAGGTTATTAGATTTATTTTAAGGGCTTTTACTTTATATATACTAGTGTAGTATTTTGTAGAGATTAAGGGTAGTCTTGGGTGCAACTTATTGGAGAGTTTCTAGTTTGAAACTTGGAAGATCATCCTCACCATACTAGCTCAAGATCAATATTTGAAAGGAGTTCAAATATTGTGCCCATTTCCATATAATCAATGTAAGAAATGGTTCTTTCTTTTATATCTAGTTATGCATGCATAAGATTTATTTAGTTTAAGAGTAAACTAAATGTATAATGATATTAGAAGTGTCTAATATCGAGTTTAAGAAACTTACAAGGGGTATCAAGAGCCAAGGTTGTTGCATGCATAATCGATTTATAGTTTTTTCGAGTTATGGTAACTTAATGAAAACTAGTAATTTGTGTTTTATAAGATAAAATCACAAAGTTATTTGCATGTCAATACATTCTGGTCCTAATATGATTTTAGGTCATTTTGATGATTTATGGAAATTTATAGTGCTCAAATATGTTTTTTAGTATTTTTATTACATTTTAATGAGTAAAATGATGTTTAAAATACTAAAAATAGTTAGACTTATCTTCTGACCTTGAAATATTTACAAAATATCACACATGCATGTTACTTACTGTATGTAAAATTTCGTGTGAAGTGGACGTATTTTGTGTGATTTATGATTTTTATATGATAAAATGAAATAAATAAAGGTCAAATGTTTAAAACTACTTCCGCTTTGAATCTAACAATGAAATTTTAGTATGTTGTCACATGCATGTTTTCCTGTCAGACTGGAAAATTTGAGACTGATATGATTTGTCTAGCATGATTTATGGAGTTTTAATGTAAAAATGACATAAATAGTGACTAATTTAGCAAATATACTTCCGATTTGAATCTGATGATGAAATTTTGATATGTTGTCACATGCAAGTTTTCTGGTCATACTGGAACATTTCAGACTTATGTGATTTGTCTTGCATGATTTATGAATTTTTAATGTAAAAATGGCATAAATAGTGACTAATTAAGAAAATATAGCTAAAATGTTTTTCATGTCAAGAGAAAATTGTTCCTGGTTGCATAAATGTCCCACATTTCAGATCTAAAGTTGAAAATTTAATATGATTAATTTTTCCATGCTTTATGTATTTTATTTGATAAAACCGATAAAGCGCAACCATTTTTTCTCTAAATCGATTCGAAATTTTTAAAGCATGATTTTTGACATTATGAGTGTCATGGAAATGTTCCAGAATGTACAAAATTTTAAAATTCGAATTTTGAAATTATTGTAATTAAATTTGGATTTATTTGATTAAAATATGATTTTAAAAGTCTAATATGAGCAATTATATAACAACAAGTTGAATTATTGTCAAAAATTGAGTGATGACTAATTTTTTGAGGCCTAAATGAGTTGGGATAATTAACTTGGACTTAAATATGATTTAAGTATTGTTTGGTGATTTTAAAGTGTTATTATCACGCATTTCCGTAAAACCGGGTTATATTCGATATAAACCGTTACATAGAGCGATTTGGCATTTAACATGAGCATATTTTATACATATTATAATGCTGCATTTTTATTTATGAATGTCATATTTTCAATTTATGAATGTCATATTTTGGTTTATGTAATTTGGAATTATGTAATTTTTCCTTGTATGGCCTTAGTTTTAATCGATATTGCCCGAAATGTAAGGGAATATTGATTCGGTTGTAATTTAATGTGATCTCGAATCACTGTTATTGTATTATTTTATTTTACAAATGTATAATAGGAAATTATTGTAATTTTATTATATATTTTGTAACTAATTGTAAAACCGGAGTTTCCCAAAGACGGTGCCATTCGGAAAGGAGTTCCGAGAGAGAGACGGTGACCTTGGGAGGCGTGCTTATGAAGTTCAAGGGACCAAAGGAGTTGGTTTCCGAACTTGTAATAGATTATATGATTTTCTATTCTAGGAAAGGCCATACTAGGAGTTTTATTTTTATGCTTGCATTTTTATTTAATATGTTTGCATGCATTGCCAAATCGCCATAACATGACATGCATATTTATCGAGTATTCGACCGTGTCAATTAAAATAATCGTTAATTCATCGATTTAGTTCACTTTAACATGATAGATTATAAATTGACAAGACCTCTCATAATAAATAATTGAGATCAAGCCTTACCAAATGTTAGAACCCATGAATCCCAATTTCGCAAGGAAGTAGCTCGGCTCACCGGGGTGCTAAACTTGTTACGTTGGGTAAGTGGGGTAATAAATGTTATTATTTCGAAATTTGGATTGAGCTCAACGGAAGTATTCGCGACCGTAGCCGCATGTGTTCCGGGCTAAAGATAAATATTAATGTAATATTATCGACCGAGAGTTCTAATGTAGAATCGATCAAAGAGTTAATCCACCGAATTATGTTAATGAGGGATGAATCGGCTTACCGTGCCCAAGTTGATATGAATTTGGATCTCGGAATCATTTATGATAGTTGGGTAGAGGTCACTATATAAATGGTTAACTTGTTTAAAAATGTTTACAAGTATTTAAAACGATAAATGTTAACATTTCCTTTATGTCTTAAATTTGTAGTTAACTTTGTACAATCGCAATGGCTAGTTCATCCAACACCAATGCTCCAACTCTCACAAATGTCTCATGGCTTCGATCCTTTATGGATCGATGCAAGTTAGAAAAGAATGGCGCTAATTTTGCCGATTGGAATGCGCATCTCCGCTTGGCCGTGGAAGGTGACGACAAGCTTCGTTACCTTACCGAAGCCTCTCCCGAAACACCTAACGAAAGGTCAACCGCCGCCGCAAGGCGAGCCTATGAGGCTTACCAAAAGGAAGCCGCCGCGATCAAAAATGTTTTGATCTTCTCTATGGAGGCCGATCTCCAAAGGAGTGCCATAAAAATGAGCACGGCCTATGAGATCTATGCAAAACTTGTGACCATGTTTTCACAAGCTCCTAGAATCGTTCAATATGAAACGGCATCCGCGTTTTTCGACATGAACCTTAAAGAGGGCCAAAAGGTTAGCCCTCATGTACTCAAATTGATTGAGCATGTCGAGATTATTAAAGTGCAAGGGGTTGACATTCCCGAACAACTCGTTATTGACCGTGTATTACATTCCTTGGGGAGAATAAAGTCATATGTGATGTTTAGGGTAAACTACAATATGCAAAATATGCAAACCTCTCTCCACGAGTTGCACAAAATGCTTGTGCAAGCGGAGAGAGACATGGGGCTAAATGTTAGCACCACCAAGGATGTACTTCTCATCAATAACAAGAGTAAGGGGAAGTTCAAAAAGAGTGCAAGCAAAGGGAAGAAGCCCTCCACCTACAAAGGCAAGGGAAAAGCTATTGAGAATAGCTCACCCAAGCCTAAGAAAGGTGCCTCAACCGAGGACAAGTGCCATTATTGTAATGGCGTAGGGCATTGGAAGAGGAATTGCCCCAAGTATCTAGGAGATATCAAAGCCGGGAAAATTGTTTCCGTTGGTAAATTTTCATCCCTATCTTTTATGTTATGATCTCAACTTTGGTATATAGATACAAGTTGTGATTCTTACCCTTTTTAATTGTAATTAGGGCACCCAAGCAAGGACAAGGGCAAGGACAAGCAAGCCTAAAGAGATTCTTCAAGGGAAGCTAAAGTAGCCCCATGGATGAAGACATAAGGAAGCTTGGTCTCATTTTGTGTTGTCTTCCTTATTTGGGTTGTATTTTGTGATGTTGTTTTAGAAACTCTTTATTTCCTTGTTTGACAATGGAAATTTGTTTATTTCCTTTTATTAACTTTGGGTTGTAATTGGATTTTGGTGACTTGGTTTTCAACCCAAGTCACTCGGTTTATGAAACTTTTTCATTCTAAAACTTGTCATTATACTCACTTGATCTAATAACATAAATTAATCGACTCAAATTGATCACGCAAATATTATGATGATGGGATCATTATAATAAAAAGGCTAAGAATTCGATTCTCACTTTGAAAGATCAATTGCTAAGTCAAAATTGAGTTATTGAACTCAAAATATGGAATCTACCAAACCAATTGGCCATACCACTTATAAAGAATGTAAATGACATGAATATGAGTTCACCTCTTTAGCTCTTATAGAACTAGTCTATGTTGAAGCTAAGATTCGATGTCTTTACAAAGAAGTCTTTAGTAGATCACTTAAGGTCATGTTGTGATACTTCTACCTCCCTTACGAATATGAGTACAAAATTGTTTGTGGCTCATAAGGCTATATTTAAAGAAAATAGTTGTATTTTTCTAAAGATAGAGTGGGAGAAAATAAGCCACAACGAAAAACTAGTTAGGAACTAGTGAGGAAACCAAAAGAATATGTTCTTAGGTTAGACTCAAGACTAATGAGGAGACCAAAAGAAAGCGTTCTTAGGTGAATCCTTAGACTATTGACGAGTCCAAAAGAAAATGTTCTTGAGAAAATAAGATTCTGATCTATGTAAGTGGAAGCACCTAGAAATTTTAAATTTTGATTTTATAACATGAGAGACTTATGAAACTAAATGGAATCTATGCAAAGAAAATGTTTTAATTGGAAGGGTCCAATTATAGTTGCATGGATAGACATGTAGATGTCTACAAAAGCTAAGTTAATGCTTAACTATGCTTAGATCCAAATCATCAATGAAATACCTCATACTAGGTGTGTACAAGATACACATCAAAACCACATGTCCAAATAGGGATTTGGAATAGGACGTGTACATGACACAAGCCTATTGTATGTATCTATCTAGAGGTTATGATGATCTTTTCTATTATAAAATATAAGAAAGGTTTCACTCGAATTGTCGAAAAGTCATGTATAGACATGAAAGTCTGTGGGAGTTAAAGTCATGTATAGACATGAAGTTAAGTGGGAGTTCAAGTCATCATGTAAAGACATGAAGTTCAGTGGCAGAAATTATTTTCCACGTGAATGACGTTTCACTCATTAAGAGTGACATATTCATATTACCTTTTTGAAAGGAGTGGTTGGATTTTAATGTTGGATGAAAGAGGGCAAAGTGTATGCTGAAATCAAAATATATTGTGGAATAGAAGATTTTAGCTTGACATTTATAAAGAATCTTATATCGATAAGATCCTTAATCTATTCAACAAGTTAAATAGGTTGTTTATGTTGATAAAAGTGGGATCACTATGAAAGGGTCATAGTCATCCACTGAACCTAAGAGTTGTTGATCACATGATATCACTCATGTGTGCCATAACATGCACATACCTAAATGAATTGTATGCTAGGAGCATGACAAGTCCATAACAAATCAATCGAGATGAGTGTCATTGGATAGCCTACAAGAACATCCATAGAGTTCTCGAGGAGAACTAGGGATACATTCTTGTGTTTGGTAGAGAAAATTTGACAATGTGGTAAAGGTTCCACAAACCCAAATTTCCAAACTTATAAGGATTTATCAAAATCCTAGGCGTACTTTGTTATACAAAAGCGAATAACTAAAAGAATGATTGAAGAGTCAATCCTTATAAATTCTACAAATAGAGACCTAGTACATTATGATGAGGATAAGGTGGTTTAAAAGGAACTAATAGTAGATCCTTTCACCTAAATACCTATCAGTTATCATGATAACAAGTGGGAGTATCTTTCAAGTTAAAGAGCCCAACGCTAGATAGAGATCTAGACATGTACGTAGATGAATTCATGTTATTAGGAATAACGTTGGATGGAAGGAAAAAGCAATTCACAAGGTTGGAATAAATGAATATATGGTATATTCACCACCCAAGCCTTTATTGCATTTAATAAGATCGTCATGAATTGTCATGGACGAAATAAACTTTAGATTATGTGATATGAAGCAATAAAATTGTGTTGATTGTTCATATATGATAATCAGATTTATCGTTTGAGTTTCTAAAACTTGTTTTGTGCTTTGTTATATCTAAATGGATTGTGGAGACAATTTTGGACTCCATTAAAGTGGACTGATTTAACATAGCATTGGCCCATAGTCACTTATGTGAAATGACATATCGAAGTGACTAGATTGTGGTGCGATTGATGGCAAGTTCAAGTGTCATAGGGTCATAGGGATGACAAATCGATCACATAGACAGACTGTAAGGGACAATCTGTCGGGCAGTGACCGCTTATAGAATTCTGGCAATTCTTGTAGCCTGGTCGTGGCAAGAGCTACTAGTATTCTTTTGAGTCAATTCTTTGACTAAAGACTGTTCGCCTAAGGTGGAACAGTTTCAGAGTGACTTTGATTTATGCTTACGACCTTCGTAACTGGGGTCAAATGGGCATCTTTTGGGTCATGATGAGCTGTGGCTATGCAAAGGGAATAGTGCGATAGGAATTGTCCACCCCTTGTCAGGGTTGTTTTTAAATCTCAAGGCCACTCGAGGAGGAGTAAGCTGAAAATGCGTGGCCACGCTCGGAAGGTATCTATGGTAGATAATTCCGGTCAGACAGTTACTCTCCAGATCGAGGAAACCACTCTTGATATGATCAAATGCAAGTACGACCTGCAAGACACCTTGCATTGAGTGGGAGATATTGTAATAGGACAAGAGAATTGGTGACGCACACTTGTCTCGGACAAGTGGGAGATTGTTGGAGTAAATGTCCTCAACAATAGTGCGATCACATAATTAAATCTCAATAATAAGAATACAAAGGGATGATGAATATTATAGTCAACTGGTCACATAAATCGGTAACGATTGGCTCAATTGAGTTTGACGTTACTGTCGTATGACGGTGGTGATCAGTTGATCCCTTGAGGTCACACCTAAAGGACAATACCCTAATCATGTACATTAATTAATTGTATAGTGATACAGATTAATTAATCCCTTAAAATGAACCAAGTTTAAATTGTGAGTGAGAAATATATCTTATTGTAATATGATTAAATAAGATTCATTTTGGTAATTTAATTGTTATATTACTAAGAATGCATTATGTTTATGAAACATTTGAGATAAGTGAATTTGGTTAATTATAATTACAAATTGTTGTAGATTATTTTAACCAAATATGAGAGGACCCATTTTATTTACATGTAATTATAAAATGTGACTTAAAATGTTAAGTCTAATTCATTTGTTATGAAATTGCATTTAAATTGGTTAAATGCACATTTATAAGCAAAATTACATGTTATATGTCACATGTCACACTTGTGACAAATGACAAATTGCAAAAATAAAATGGACACCCATTTTATATGGGTGCACCGGTTTTGTGGTGATGGTGGGTAGGTTTTTAGTTTGTAATTTTATTCTAATTAAGAATTAGATCAAATGATTACTACAATGACCCATACACTCAACCTAACATTGTTAAGAACAATGTGAAAATGACAACACCCCACCCATGTGGGTGTGTGTGTGACCGGTTTTGAGCAAGCCAAATAAGGCTTGTTTTTCCTCTTATTTATACAACACACTACCTCATATAATTCATTAATGCAATCTCTACTTCTCTCTAAATCCCTTCTTACTCTAAAAACTTAAGAAGTCTTCACTAAAATTCTTAGTTCATATTTCTAATAACATTACTAGTGTAGTAATAAGAGGTTATTAGATTTATTTTAAGGGCTTCTACTTTATATATACTAGTGTAGTATTTTGTAGAGATTAAGGGTAGTCTTGGGTGCAACTTATTGGAGAGTTTCTAGTTTGAAACTTGGAAGATCATCCTCACCATACTAGCTCAAGATCAATATTTGAAAGGAGTTCAAATATTGTGCCCATTTCCATATAATCAATGTAAGAAATGGTTCTTTCTTTTATATCTAGTTATGCATGCATAAGATTTATTTAGTTTAAGAGTAAACTAAATGTATAATGATATTAGAAGTGTCTAATATCGAGTTTAAGAAACTTACAGTTCTCTCATGATGGACTTGATCCTTAGCAAGACAGGTTGCACTGAGACTGTCACAGTACACAATAGCTTGATCTTGATGTAGACCCAGATCATTAATCAACCCTTTCAACCATATTCCCTCTTTACTTGCTGATGTCAACGCCATATACTCAGCTTCTGTAATAGACAACGTTACTGTAGGCTGCAAAGTAGCCTTCCAACTGACAACCGAACCACAAAGAGTGAAAACATAACCAGTCATAGATCTTCTACTGTCCACATCTCCAGCGTAATCTGAGTCAGAATACCCAGATACCAAACACTCTGCATCACCTCCATAAATGAGACCAACATTAGATGTACCCTTAAGATACCTAAAGATCCTCTTCACAGCTTGCCAATGTTCTTTTCCTGAATCACCCATAAATCGACTCACCACACTGACAGACTGTGCTAGGTCAGGTCTAGTACAAACCATAGCATACATCAAACTTCCTACTGCATTAGCATAAGGAACCCGAGACATGTATGCATTTTCTTCAGCTGACTTAGGTGCAAACGCAACAGACAGATGTGCATTTGATGCACTAGGAGTATCTATGGATTTAGCTGTAGACATGCCAAATCTTGACAACACCTTCTGAATATAGCCTTTCTGAGATAAGAAAAGCTTCTTCTTGCTTCTATCCCTGAAGATCTCCATTCCCAGAATTTTCTTCGCTGCACCCAAGTCTTTCATCTCAAACTCAGTACTTAAGAGACCCTTCAGTTTTTGAACATCAGACCTTTTCTCTGCAGCTATTAGCATATCATCGACATATAGGACTAGATAGATGAATGAACCATTTGCAGCCTTACTGTAGTATACACAGCAATCATACGGACACCTATTATAGCCAATTTTCATCATATTACTGTCAAACCGCTTGTACCACTGCATAGGAGACTGTTTCAGCCCATATAAGGACTTTTTCAGCTTGCAAACGTAATCTTCTTTTCCAGGAACCTGGAAACCCTATGGCTGAGTCATGTATATCTCTTCCTCCAACTCTCCATGTAGGAAAGTTGTTTTAACATCTAGTTGTTCAAGCTCCAGAAACCGATGTGCAACTATCGCTAGTAGCACCCTGATAGAAGTATGTCTAACCACTGGTGAGAAAATCTCATTGTAGTATATCCCCTCTCTTTGCGTGAACCCCCTAGCTACTACCCGAGCTTTATACTTGACCCCTTCAACCTCTGTTTCCTCTTCCTTTTTCTTGAAAACCCATTTGCATGTAACAATCTTCTATCCCTCGGCCTCTTGGTTAATTCCCATGTCTGATTCTTCTGAAGTGACTCCATCTCATCTCCCATTGCAGCAAGCCATTTGGGAGACTCAGTACCAGTAACTGCTTCTTTGTAGGTGGATGGTTCAGTAGAATCCAGATCCACCTCCTCAGCAACCAGAAGTGCAAAACCCACCAAATTATCTTCTTCACGACCGAATCTGTTCGGAGGCTTCCCAAAATTGGGCATGATTGACCGCTCACGGGCCAAACTTGGCTGATTCTGAATTGGTAATGAAGAATCTGATGGTTCAGATTCTGACTGTAGTTGTTGATCTTCGTGTTGTGGTTCACTCTCATCAAGAGTGATTTCTTGCTCCACCTGTTTATCAACACTACCACTATCTGACACAGTAACAGACTTCACAGTAGGATTAATCATAGAATTTTCATCAAAAATAATATTTCTGCTTAAAATAACCCTACCCTCAGATGGAGACCAGATGCGGTATCCCTTGACACCATCCTTATAACCAGCACCACTTTCCGTCCGCCTCATATCGACACATGTCACATAACATCCATCGTTCGACTCACATTATCAACATACCATCCATAGTCACACCAACACCCATATCAAATATCCGTCTACTATGCATATCCGTATACCAGTATCCACATATATCTACTCACATAGTCACATATTCGTCTACAACGATCCACATATACAATCCACATAGTTACAGTCGCCATTCAGGTTTCATACTCATTACTCATTGTCTAAACATTTACAATACAATATCATTATTTCTATATTCTTATATCCGGATATTAGGTACTATACCCATTGTTTATTCGTTCGCAATGTTATCTACCCCTCTTTAAAGAACTTCGTACCCGAAGTTGATCCCCTTTTATGAGAACTAATTAAACTTAATCATCACATAGACACTCACGCAACACGAAGTAAAGATGGAAATTCGCCGCGAGTATACGAGCTATTAAAACATAAAATTTCTCGCCGACAATCTACTGTACTTGATACAAGATGCATAAAACTCAGGTCGTACAACCCACTAGATTAACGCAGGGCATAAGATCGTCACCCACAAGTTTCTCCCACCGTCAGAACAACCAACCATTATATCTTCATGACCCCGCTCAATCTTAATATCTATGTTAACTTGCAATTATATGACATATTTTACTCATTTAATGCCCATTATTTACCATCCCTGCAAGGTCCATCTATGCCTAACTTGCTATTAATGTACAAGTCCAATCTTAGAAAGAAAAACCAGGCTCTTGTTATTACACGTACTAATAATAATATGCCCCAGAAAACACGATCAGAGGTGACCTCAAACTTCCCACACATCCAAGCAATAAAAAGAATATAAGACAAGATAAGTATGCATCTACAAAAGGAAAGGTCACATGCCTCATCCATGTGACGGAAAAGACTAGAAAGGAAATCGTCTAGATTATACATGATCCTTAAGAGCCACTATTGTCATAAAGCATTGAAATCATTTGCGTTTTATTGGTGTAAGTCTAATCTCGTTTTATCTTGCTACTAATTGCTTAGTCAAGAGCGATCAATGGATGATAGAAGTGAGATCCTCGAGCCGTTATTAACACATAGGCCAATGAACTTTTACGTCACCCAACTAAGTAGGAGACAAGGATCGTCCCGGCTCACTATGCAACCAATAGATGTGGATGATCCAAATATGGGTAAAGGTAAGAAGGTATTTGAGTTTTTTGCTTTGATTTTTCTTTCTTTTTGTTTTTCTTTTATTTTCCCTTTTGTTTTGTTTTCTTTCTTTTGAAATTGCATTTTAAAGATTGCAATTTTGACATGATAGAACAATGATTTCACATAGGATATGCGGTTGGGAACAACAATAAGGATATACTCACCGAAGTGAATTTGAGCGCGTGATATGTCTAGTTTTTATATGATTTTACTCCCTAATTTAGCTCGATTTTACATGATTATTATACTTTGGTTAGTATATTTATGAGCTAATTACGTGTTCGAGGTGCATTGCTCGTTTTGCTATGTTTTGTAGGAATCTAAGAATTTAGAGGCTTTTTCCTAGAACATTAGCAAGCACCAAAGTCCAACAAGATAATGGAAGCAAGATGGACCATGGAAGGTTAGAATGGAGAATGACAAGCCAAGCATGAAGATTTGTGAAATGGATTGAAATGAAAATGAGAAACCAAAAATGAAGCCCAAAGCAAGGAGCCCACAACTCAAACATAGGATGCTCCTTTGCATGCTCAAGGAATCCCAAAACTATGCAATTAACCGGAAAATTAAGGTACTTAAAGGCATAGCTTAGGATTCCTTAAGCATTGATTGTGCCTGTCGCAAGCCCGATACAAAGATAAATTACCCAGACTAGGCTAATAACAAATTAATGTAATTAGGGAAGTAGGGGTCGATCCTCAGGGAGATGGTGTTTCCTATAGAATGTGAAATGTCTCGCAATTGGGTTTTATCTAACGAGTTTCTGGGTTTTGGGATTATGATGTCTAAACTAACAAAAAGCAATAAAGCAAATGATGAATCAACAATAATGAGAAGCATCTAGGGAAGTAGGTTCACACATGTAGATTGACACATTGATGAAATTGGATATGGAACATGCAAATAATTCATTGTGAGTTCGTAAGAATGATGTGTTCATTACAATCATAGATCAGATGGTCTAGCAGGCTTTTAGGCAATTTACTAGGTCTTAATCTACCATGTCATGCTTTGTCTATTCAATTCACGTATCTCTACCTTGGAAAAGAATTTCATTCTAGTCAATGATTTTGATCAGGAATCGTCAACTATCGTTATAGTCCAAACATGCATAGACACAATGTTTTAAAGGCACAATTTCTTTTATCCAATTATCATCTTTTAATCAATCTAACATGGCTACCCTACACCCTAGAAAGGTGACTACTCACTCATGGCGATGTTTAAATCTAAGATGAAGTTAATAACAAAAACTAGGATAGACATGTTTATTTGGTTTTGACAATAGTTTAAGACTCTTTATATGGCGATAATAACGACGCTAAATTGATAATCTAGGAAATGAAATGACGATTATAACGATACTAAAATGAATCTAAGATAACATGGGTAGAAAATAACAATCAAATGTAAGACATAAAGACATTAAACAAAGGATAAAACAGAAATACCTAGGTAACGATCAACAACGAAAGCGATAACAATAATAGAAATCCCTTGCATAGAATAATCGTTCCTTGAATTACAACACTTGAACCCAAGAAAGTAGATTACAAAGATTGAAATTCTTATTAATCTAAGCTAAAGTTTTGATGTAGAAAAGACAGAAATAAACTAAGAACTAAAGATAAAAAGAAGGAGAAAATGATCTAGACAAGAGAAGAGAGGCTAGGCTCTCTTCTCTTAATCTAGGTTTCTAATCTAAAGAGAAGTGTAAGAAGAGAAGAGAAGTGAAGTATGAAGAGATGTGAGATGTGTTGAGAAGAGTGGCTGGAGCATCCTTTATATAGCATTAGGGTTTTGGGGGAAGGGGTTGAGCATTGAACATATAGGACAAAAGGAGGAAGTTGAAGCAATTTGCTCGAAGCAGCAGAGATCCCCGATCGGGTACACACTTACCCGATCGGGTAAGTTGTCATCTGGGTGCTTTGACTCTCGTTTCATCTCCCTTTGCATATGACTTGACTTCCATCATCCCCCTTGACCTCTTGAGTCGGGTTTGTTGATAGGGTTTGATGTAAAATGATAAATTCTTCGCCTAACTGATTGATCTTCCGACAACTGCGACATCGTCTTTACTTCTTCTTTCTTTTGAATCGGTGAACCTTCTTGAAATGCCTTCGACATGGTCAAGCTTGCTTCTTCAAATCGTCGGGTTCTAGGCAAATGCCCTGGAGTATAGAAAAAGGGCGTAGAAACGTCACTTTCCCTACAAAACAAGTTAGAACATAGGAATTCGCCTAGAAGACGATATTAGCTCATAAAACGGCTTAACAAAGCATAAATGACATACAAAACCAAGCTAAGTTGGGGGTTAAAATCATACAAATATTCACTTATCAAGCATTAAATGGAGCAATTAAGCAAATATAGCTGGGTACTCCAAACTTATAGTCTCTACACACCTGTCAATAGCTTTGTCTAAGCCCAAGTGTTCCGCCAACTGGTTTAGAGTCAAATTAAATTTGGTGTTCATCAAACGGAAACTCACCGTCTTACCATTCATATCATACACATAGGAACTTAAGAACTCCAAGGTCAAAAACTCGTAGGACTTCTTCCGAAGTCGATACAAACCACCCAGACCCAAGGTCTCGAAGATACGACATATGTGCTCCTGAATTCCTATTATTCTAAAGACGTCCATGTCCACATACCTAGTCGGTCTTAAAGGGTATGCCAATAACGCAAGAAAGGCATTTTGCTGCGTAAAATCACGGAATTGAAAGTTTGGATATTCGAGTATTTGGGGTACAACCACTGGCTGGCTGGCTTTGCCCCTCTCTGCCGCAGCTGCTGAACGTGTCCTCTTGTTGGTTCCTGCTCTGGCTCTAGGCATCTGCAAATTATGATTCCACAAGGTTTTTCCGAACTCGTTATAAATAAGAATGTTTGATATTTCAGATTTTTAAGTCAGCATGCGCAGCTTACGATGGTCTTTTATCATTCAAAATCAAAGAATAGAATCTTTCAAAAGATAAGATTGTTGGAAATTGTCTTAAATCATCATAAAACAAGTTTGTTTTTTAAAACAATTTTTTCAGATTCTCCTCAAACTCTAGCCTATAGAGTGGGACAACTAGCGATTTTGCAAAAAGATTTTATTCTAAATAGTAATGAACAACGAGTACTATGAATTTCCAATCAATGAGGCAATAATATGGGAAAATCAATAATTAATACTTAGGGTTATTAACCCCACCAATCTACTATTAGAGAGGAATGAAAAAGATATTACCTTGATTGATTAGAGGATGGAATGACAAACTAGTAAAGGCTATGATCAAGAAATAGTGAAAGAAATTCTAGAGTTTGGAGAGGTTTAAGGGAGAGTTTGAGAAAGTTTTATGTTGAAAGTGTAGTGATTGGGCCGAAATAGGGAAGGAATTGAGTAATATAGGGCTTCAGATTTCAAAACGCGAAACCGGGTTTAATTGGGGCACTCGGCCAAGTACAGGCTACTCGGTCGAGTGTTCTTGGTTCTCGGCCGAGTATATGAATCTGATATGACATTACTTCTTATCAAATCAGGCACTCGGTCGAGTGTCCTAGGCACTCGATCGAGTTATGCCTACTTGGTCGCGTACGCGCACGTCATCACAAAACATTTAAATCACGGAAATTTTAGGCTGGAATCAATTATCGTCCCTACAAAATCGGTAATACCGCTTAAAATCCAGGGGAAGGTCCCTAAGCTCGTCGCGTATTAGTCACTTACCTTTCTAATTTACACCACACAAGTTCTCGCATCTAAGAGTCTTAATAACTTACGCACGTACACAACATGAGAACCCAGTTAGTAATACCATACAGAAGAATCAAGATTCATGCCATTATATTCCTATCAAATGCTCATTACACACACATTTCTCAATGAGACATTTGTGACAACCCTCGCGATAGCGGAAATAAAACATAACAAGCATGCAATTTATATAGCGGAAAATACAGTATTTTTGAAACTTTTTACATGCCAAAATAAACGTACGTGGAATGTCAAACAAATACAAACTAAAGTAGAATATACTACAAAGAGACGTAGTCTCTCAAAATGTTATCAAATATCAAAGTTGTTTAGCAACTAGCTAAGAAACGTCTAGGGGCGAATCGTCGAGGCCAACGCCCGCTAGCTCACACCCGAACCCAAAAACAACAAGCAAAATCCATCCAAGCAACCTGTTGATCCATGAAAACATGAATGCCACAGTCAGTAGGGAGTAACTCCGGGTTCTCCCAGCCATATCACAAATAACATACATAAACGGAAATACATAAGTAGAAGCATACATATATAAATATATATGTGAATTACGAGAAGGATAAATAGGCATTTCAATACATAAAGATATAGGTGCATGAAGTACAAAGCTGTAAGCATCATATTATAGATAGACTCGGGGAAAACACACTTAGGCAACCATATACTCACTAGGGCTTGCATCTCACCGTTAGCGGCATATACTTGATAAGATTGAGACTCGACATATAAACCAAGTCAATCATCTATTTCATGCAAGAGTCCAACTCAATGTTTACGTATAATTCAACTTATAAACAACCATCCAAACATAAGAATACAACAACATAATCTCACGGGAAATGGCACGCACTAGCATCATGAACAATAGCAAGACAAGTCAATGGAAGCCCACGGGATAATTTATTTCCCGGAACCGTATACGATAAGACGTTTCGTATACTCATGACCTAGACAAGCAAGTTCACGAGATAAGACGTTTCCCGGAATCGTGTACGATAAGACGTTTTGTACACACAAGACTCTAATCCTCTCGGTAGGACGACGATGATAATACGCTCCTAGTCTAAACCTGGCCAGACTCTCGGGATAAGACATTCCCGATTCGATATGTGGTATGACGTTCCACATCCAACACTCGATCATACAAAGACGTCGAGTACCCCAAATTCGGCTAAACCACACGAAAGAGGCGGAAAGAGATCTATAGTCAAAAGTCAGTACGCTACATGCAATGACTCCACCTCGCAAGGATACAACATTTGATGGCCGGGTCGATTAACGCATTGCGTTCGCCTCCCAACAAGGTCGTCATATCCCCACTAAAACATGCATTTAAGCATTAAGGATACATCTCCTCGTTCCGACATTCCAGTCTAACGAGCGAGGAGGTAGCCAGGGAATGATAGTTGATGTGGTCGTTATACACCAAAAATAAAACCTAAGTCTACTAACTAAGAAGATAGCGGAAGTAGGGTCGATCTCCACAGGGAGGAAACTAACTAACTCTAATCTAAATCTGCCAGTAACAATCTAGGGGTTTTGAAATGGTTTTAAACTAAACTAAATAAGATTAAAAGAAAGAGAAATAAAGATAGAAATTAATACGAAGTAAATCAGATAAAAAAGAATATGCTAGGATTCGGTCCACTGTAAAATCGGCATCTAGGGGTCAACTAAGTCAGTCAATCTATCAATGAGCAGGGCAATGGTTTTCTCCTCTCGGTCTCAAACCACCCTAGAGATTTTCCTAATTAACTTTCGCCCTCTTAGGAGTCACCTATCAATTCTAAGCAAGCCTGTCCCTTCCAATCTTTCGATCCAGGTCGGGGTTAACTACCTAGCTAGTCTCCTGCTGCACTCATTCGACTAACCTCAATTAAATTGCTTAGACTGATTCTCACATTCAAGACTAACTAAAATAATCTATCCTAACATGCCTCTACCATAGTTTTCCTCATCCTAACATACAAGGGATTTAGCTACTCATGCTATTAACGATGCTAATAAAGACGATTGAACATATGACGATAGACATAATAAAATCGTAATTAACAAGCATGAACAATAACAACGCAGTAATTAAGAAGAGTAAACAGTGATTAAGACTAAAACAAGGATTAAGAATAAAGGAGAGAAAGAGAAGTTTACAGTCTTAGCAATCCGGCGTAAAGAATAAATCCACGTCGATAAACCCGAATGTAAACTAAAGATTAAAGAGTTCAGAAACTAATGTTTAATGCTAAGTGGTGATGATCGGTGATCATCCCATGATAACCTAATGACGAAAATAAGAGTCTTATATAATGCATAACACGACTCTAAACCCTAATTAGACTACGGATTTAAGGCCCGTGATAGGATCCACTCGATCGAGGGGAAATACCCTTCGATCGAGGTCTTTATTCTAGCATATTGGTCGATCGAGTAACAATTCTGCTCGATCGAGCAACTCTTCAGCGGCTGCCACTCGATCGAGCACAGGACAGATCGATCGAGCAACTCTTCACTTCAACTCTCCTCGATCGACCAAAGGTATAGTCGATCGAGGTCTTCTGGCCTATCATGCAGTGTTGGACATGGCTTTGGACTTGATTACGAGCGGTTTCACGCTTCCCCATGCAAGAGCTTATGTTCCGTTCCTTCCATTCTCCTAAATGCATGCAAAGTGGACTGTTTTGGCTCGGTTTCCGCTACTACGCAGCTTGTACCTATAAAATAGTAGTGAAAGTACAAAGTAGCCAAATAGGGGCATATGATGATATAATATCACCTAAATGACATAGCAATGCATGCATAGATGGACTAGAAAGTCTATATAAAATACACGCATCAAACTTCCCCAAACTAAACCTTTGCTTGTCCTCAAGCAAACTAAATGCAGCTATATGGAACTAAATGAACCTAGGGGAATGGTGTAAGTCTCAGAGGTAGCTACAAGTCAATGCTAAACCATTCAATGCACTCATTCAATCTCTACAAAGCTTAAAACGAAAGTAAACGGATTTATACAATCTTGGAAATAAATTAGACTATCGACCTTGCAAGACTCAACCAAATTCGGACTCTCACGGGTCACTCTTCTCTCAACAAGCAAATGGTAAGTAAATATGTATAAGAAAGAGAGAAGAAAATATAGTCACTCACCTAGACTACGACCAACATAACATGCATTGCTAACTAATATGAAAGATGATTCAAGCACCGTACACACGCATAACCACCGTTCAAGGACCATCACGTTCCGAACATTTGCAAAAATATGGATATGTGAGGCCAATTGGTGAGAAGGGGCAAAACAATTAATGGAAATGTGAGGGTAAATAGCCAAGCTAGTTCCTAACAAGACCGCAATATAACTCGTTCCATTCTTCCAACCATCACAAACTAAGCTCGATACCTTAACATATCTAGGCATAAACATCACAAATCCCATAAAACACCTCGACAAATGATAATAAGCGTAGGAGGCGCAAAAACAAAAACTTCAGCCAAAATATTTTTTCTCATCAAACTTTTTTTCATTTTTTTCATTTTCTTTCTTTTCATTTCTTGGCTGATCGAGGAAGAACCTCTCGATCGACTAGAATGAGTCACTCGATCGAGGCAACATACATCAATATCCGCTCGATCGAGCTGAAATCTACTCGATCGAGGTACAATCAATAACTTCTCTTCTTTTTCTCACAAAAAACCCACTCCAATCAATGAAAACGAGCCAAAAACTGACACAACATAAAATATACCTCGACTACTAAACTAGCTCGGCAAAGGTAGGCTCAGTTTAGGATGTAGTTAAGGGTAACAGGCAGATATGGCTTTATGTGAAGTTAATGGGGTAAAATGGGGAAAAGGGAGATGCAAATATTCTCAAAACACGTAATACCGACCACAAACCCGATGCGTGCAGGCAATAAGAAATCAAAGTTCATATACAAGCAAATGACACGAGATGTGGGGAGTAACTACTCTCATTCCTAGATGAACTGGTCATAGATGTCACCAGTTATAGGCTCTAAAACTCAGAATATATATGTAGTTTGCCAAAATGTTGAGTCAAGTCTAATAATCAAATTTAACTTCCAAGACAAAATTCAATAGTTCACTACTTCGATTTTACTAAGTAAGTCAAGAAAGGTGCAAGGAATAGTATAAAATAGACTTGTAGTGCGATTTCATCATGAACAAGACTCCAATCCGACTCGACTATATGCAAAAATAAACGTGCTATTTTTGATTTTTTTCAAATTTTTTCTAATTAACATGAATTGTAAACGTGAATGCAATACAAATGCAAATGCAGACGCAAAAGGATGTAAAACACCTCCCCAAACCAAAACAGACAATGTCCTCATTGGCTATAGCACAACAGCATATACGGGAAAGGGAAAAAACAACATAATACATGTTCCTAATGGATGAAATATATAAAGAATGGAAAAAACAAAAGGAACAGAAAAACTCACAAAACAAAGCTTCCCCAAACCAGCATCAAAGTGGGGGTCGATCGAGTAGAAATGCTACTCGATCGAGTACTTATTTTCAGGCCGGATCGCTCGATCGAGTAGAAATGCTACTCGATCGAGTACTTTCTTGATAGCACAGCCTTCGACTTTGAGCAATTGTTTTCCGCTTCTTTCTCCTGCAAAAACGATGCAAACCGATACCCAGAAAAATACCAAAAATTAACAGGAAAAATAAATTGTCTATCTAAACTACGGATTATCACGTGATAGTCGAATTGTCTAATGAAAACGCGATAAATTGTTTTTACAAATTGCACGGGGTTGCAAACCCGGCTAATAACCAAACGGTTTTGTGACAAGGCCACCGTCAGGCCTTTGACTTGCGGAAGTACCCTCAGCGGTGGTAATTTCCGACTTCTTCTTCCACACATACAATAATATCTTGGAGTCTAGCTCCACTTCTGAATCACTCGAACATGTGTGAAATCCTTTCATCTTCGCTGGTACGGTAGTCTCAACAGTCGAAGACGGAATCAGAAGTACTCAAGTCTTCCTTCTGAACAGTCTTATCTATCCCTCTCTTTCTGCGTAAGAAGGTTCTTTCGGGCTCCGAATTAGCTATCACTAACTCGAGCCTTTGGGACCTGCGCATACACAACTACAGGGAGAAAGGTAAGAACAGACTTAAGGAATTAGAAATTCCTTAAGACGAGACAGAAATAAATAACAGAAAATTAAATTGCCTCCCCGGCAACGGCGCCAAAATTTGATGTGGTCGTTATACACCAAAAATAAAACCTAAGTCTACTAACTAAGAAGATAGCGGAAGTAGGGTCGATCTCCACAGGGAGGAAACTAACTAACTGTAATCTAAATCTGCCAGTAACAATCTAGGGGTTTTGAAATGGTTTTAAAATAAACTAAATAAGATTAAAAGAAAGAGAAATAAAGATAGAAATTAATACGAAGTAAATCAGATAAAAGAGAATATGCTAGGATTCGGTCCACTGCAAAATCGGCATCTACGGGTCAACTAAGTCAGTCAATCTATCAATGAGAAGGGCAATGGTTTTCTCCTCACGGTCTCAAACCACCCTAGAGATTTTCCTAATTAACTTTCGCCCTCTTAGGAGTCACCTATAAATTCTAAGCAAGCATTTCCCTTCCAATCTCTCGATCCAGGTCGGGGTTAACTACCTAGCTAGTCTCCTGCGTGCACTTATTCGACTAACCTCAATTAAATTGCTTAGACTGATTCTCACTTTCAAGACTAACTAAAATAATCTATCCTAACATGCCTCTACCACAGTTTTCCTCATCCTAACATACAAGGGAATTAGCTACTCATGCGATTAATGATGCTAATAAAGGCGATTGAACATATGACGATAGACATAATAAAATCATAATTAACAAGCATGAACAATAACAACGCAGTAATCAAGAAGAGTAAACAGTGATTAACACTAAAACAAGGATTAAGAATAAAGGAGAGAAAGAGAAGTTTACAATCTTAGCAATCCGGCGTAAAGAATAAATCCACGTCGATAAACCCGAATGTAAACTAAAGATTAAAGAGTTCAGAAACTAATGTTTAATGCTAAGTGGTGATGATCGGTGATCATCCCATGATAACCTAATGACGAAAATAAGAGTCTTATATAATGCATAACACGACTCTAAACCCTAATTAGACTACGGACTTAAGGCCCGTGATAGGATCCACTCGATCGAGGGGAAATACCCTTCGATCGAGGTCTTTATTCTAGCATATTGGTCGATCGAGTAACAATTCTGCTCGATCGAGCAACTCTTCAGCGGCTGCCACTCGATCGAGCACAGGACAGATCGATCGAGCAACTCTTCACTTCAACTCTCCTCGATCGACCAAAGGTATAGTCGATCGAGGTCTTCTGGCCTATCATGCAGTGTTGGACATGGCTTTGGACTTGATTGCGAGCGGTTTCTTGCTTCCCCATGCAAGAGCTTCTGTTTCGTTCCTTCCATTCTCCTAAATGCATGCAAAGTGGATTGTTTTGGCTCGGTTTCCGCTACTACGCAGCTTGTACCTACAAAATAGTAGTGAAAGTACAAATTAGCCAAATAGGGGCATATGATGATATAATATCACCTAAATGACATAGAAATGCGTGCATAGATTGACTAGAAAGTCTATATAAAATACACGCATCAATAGTTCATAGCACATAACAATTAGTGCTCAAATCATAACATATGTAAAACAGACTCAAAGGGGGATATATGAAAAACCGTCACAAAACATGCGATACAAGCGAATGGGATAACATATATTCTAAACATGAATATTTAAAGCTATTACGTAAATTTATACAATAAACGAACCATACAGACTATTATAAATGAAAGTATAAGAAAATATAGAAAAAGAAAGGCAGCGTGTGCCAGCCGGTCAAGTGGACCGGCCGCCGGCTACCCGGCTGGCACCTTAGCAACAATCGATAATTTAATAAAATACAGGGGGATCCTGCCAGTCAAGTGGACCGGCTGCCGGCTACCCGGCTGGACCATATGATTATTGAGAAAAGAAGAAGGAAAGAGGGTGTGTCTCAGCCGGTCGGCTGACCGGCTGCCGGTCGGCCGGCTGAGACTTACATAATACCAATATACTTCGAAAATGCCAATTTCAAGTCAGCCAACTCCCAGCCGGTCGACCGGTTGGGACAACATATGCACGAAATCATCTTTACTTCACCAATAAACATCAACAAACATCAACTATCATCATCAATCATCAATACTCAATAACAATTATCAACAAATAACAACTATCATCAACAACACAAATCCTGTGGCTTGGGAAAAGATAACTGTCCCCAAGAAAGAGGGAGGCCTAGGTGTGAAAGATGCTGCTCTATGGAATATAGCAATTGTGGGTAAGCTAGTGAATTGGATCTACAATAAGGCTGACAGACTTTGGGTCAAATGGATTAATTCCATTTATCTCAAAACCCAGAACTGGCAGGATTATGCACCACCCACTGATAGTACTTGGATCTGGAAGAACATATGCAGGGTGAAGGATAAGCTCAAGGAGGGGTTTGAGAATGATGAGTGGCAACAAAGTCCAAAGGGATACACAGTCAGGAGTGGGTATGAATGGCTGCACGCAGACAGGATTAATGTAACCTGGCATAATGTTGTTTGGAATAATTGGGTTGTTCCCAAGAATGCCTTAATTACATGGCTGAAGATGCATAAGGGAATGAATGTCAAAGACAAACTGTTCAAGCTGAATTGCTGTGAAACTGACTTGTGCACTATGTGTGAAGCTGCAACTGAAACTATGAACCATATCTTCTCTGACTGTGTTTATAGCTGCAATATCAAGCATCATCTGATGAAATGGTTTGATGGCAATGTACCTGACACTATGGCTCTTGCTAATGACTACAAGGACACGATACAATGGAAGAAGCAGGTTGTGCTACTCAATGCTTATAATTATCATGTTTGGTCACAAAGGAACACTGCACGATTGCAAGGTTATCTCATGAGACCTGAAGATGTAGCGAGGAAGATAGAGGAGGAGGCAATAAGAAGAATCAAGGCCAAGATTGGAGCTGAAAATACAGTAGCATTGCATAGTTAAGGGCTATTGAAATCTAATTGTACTGTTATGATATGTTTGATTTGTTGCTGCAATTTGCCTACCACGGGATTCGAACCCAGCTCCATGTAATTAATCCGTTTGATTGATATATTAAATTCACATTTTTACCAAAAAAAAAACAACACAAATCCTATGAATAATCATCCTATTCTAAATACGTTTACTAACATCAAAAACACATTAAATCACGTATTGATATCGAGTAACCCTTCACCGTTACCTTTTCGCATCTTCAATATTCGTCTAGGTCCTTCTCCACTAGGTAGTAATATTTGTCGGGGTCTTGAAGGTCTCCACCTACAATTAGACAACAAAAGATGAATATAATTCACCTTTGAGAAAGACGGATAAATTAAAATTTGAGAAAGACGGTAATTTTATTACCAAACAAGATAGAGGACGATAAGAGCGGAAGAATATAATGAAAATTAGAGGATTTGGGTGAGTAATGAAGGAGTAGTGAGGAGCTTGAGTTTGATTGAAAATGGTGGTTAGGGTTTTGGTTACTTGTTGAGGAAGAAGGAATAAGTGGAAAAAAAACAATGAGGGAGTTTGGGTTTATAAGGGTGAGTGGAGAATTATGGGGGAAAAAGCGTAAAAGCGCCTTAAGGCGTAACTCACACGGAATTTCGAGTAAATTCCGAAAACGAACTCGGATTTGCTAAATTAGACACGGAAACTAATTTCTAGACTAAATCTAAAATTTCGCTGAAACGTATCCGTATAATATTTTTAAATTACAAATAAGGTACATTTGCGGGTGTTACACATTCCTATATCACACTAGATGTTTTACAATCAACAGTATATAGACACGGCCACACGTCAGTCAAGATAATTCCATACAATTCATACCCATCTCTTGCATTCCAAGACGCATAGATTCACACATGCTTACATCTCAAGAACTCCATAGCGACACTTTACTAACTACTTACCCTTTAACGACATTTCGGCTTAAGCATGTTAAAGCCACGATCTTGGAATGAGGGGGCCTTCTCAGCCAAAATCAATATAGGGGCCTCTAACACACATACACCGGGTTCATTTTAATGGACACACCTATTTTCGTTGGATTCATTGGTTTCAAGTTCCAAAATCGCCGCTCTGATACAACTTTATAACACCCCTATCTACCCAGGAGCCTTCGGCAAGAACTTCCCGCGTAAGTAAGGGCGCTACCATCTCGGTTGCCCGAGGGAGTGAACATCATAGGAAAAAAATGAACCATATTTATATACATAACATACTTTAGTCTTTGTTACATAATTACAACATGTTAAAATACAACAAACTCGTCTTGTGAACTGTAGACTCAGCAGCAGTAACCTGGCATCGAGTCATCGCATCCCAGCTATTCCCACATTATCATAAATACAGACCTGTAATCCATTTGCTCCCCATCCCCAAATGGATCATCATAGTTTCAACAACAAAAGAGGTCGATCAGTAACAAATATACCGACCAATCTACAACACAAGCAATAGAAAAAGAGAAACCGAAGGGCCGCCGCAGCGATTACCTCACTAGACTCGGGTTACCATCCTTGCTCTACAAAAACCACAAATTAACCTTAAACCGCAGCCATAGGCGTCAAACATCCATCTCAACGCAGTGAGCAAACCCGAAACATTAATGTGCACATCCATCCCCCTCGTAGTGGAAGAACTACAAGAGGCAAACTCGGTGTGTAAAACCGTCTTCCGACGGAGTCACCAAACAGTAACCATAGTAACAACAAAAACTCCAAACCCGAACTATATCTCCATCATCATATGAATCAAACAAGTAATCATAAGAAATACATCTTTTCAGATCAATTAGCAAAAACAGTACTGAGTAGCGAAATTCTACCTTTAGCGTTCCAGCACACAACCACCATCCAATGCACACACACAGGTACAAGCACACATAACATATCCAATCCAAATCTACAATAATATCACAATTCCTATCACAACTAGGGTCAGTAGAGTCAATTAATAACTTCAAGGAATATACTTATGTAATATGGCTAGTGGTCTCCTCTAGCAAGGCAGTAGCGCTTGCCGTTAGGCTCGTGCAGCGGTTCTCCAGGTGATAATCTCATAGGGTGGTTAGGTTTTGGGAAAACATATGGAGTTAAGTTTATAGAGGGAAGAGAAATGAGGGTTTTTTAAAAATGATGATTAAAGTCGCAGCCTCCGAAATATATATACTAACACGGTCTGACTCCACCACACTCGACCGAGTAAAAGAAACACTCGGTCGATGGTCATAAGCATTCGACCGAGTACGGTCTACTAGGTCGAGTACTCCCCATGAAGAGTAAAAGGTAGCCCAATAATATCCTCTGGATAGGTTCATAAGGTCAGCTCCATAAGGTCAAGGCTTGGGGATCTCTAAAAATAGCGGGTACTACAATGACAGCAGTTTTGGAAAAAACAATTAACGGGTTCAGTAACAATATATACCAACCAATGTAAAAGACAAGAAACAGAGAAGAGACACCGGAGGGCCACCGCAGCGGTTACCTCAGCAGCATCAGGTTACCATCCCTGACCTGCAAAAACCACGCACCAATTGACCCTAGACCGTAGCCATAGGCATCGAAATCCCCTATCACCGCATCGAGAGTATCTGGAACATTAATGTGCGCATCCGCCTCGTAGCGGGGGAGAGCTACGAGAGGTAAACTCGGGGTGTGAAACTGTCTCCCTACGGATCATCAACATAGTAACCATAGTAACCATAGTAACAACGCAAACTCCAATCCCGAACTCCATCTCTATCATCATCAATCAATCAAATAATATATACAATACATCTCATCACATTAATTAGCATAATTGTATTAAGTAAGGAAACCCTACCTTATTAGCAAATTCCGCAAGAAGACAAGCAATCACTCATAAATCTTCTTCGACAAAGTCTCCCCCTAATCATAACAGAATTATATGTAATTAACACAAATCATCTTCCCTTTTCTTCCCCAATTTAGTTAGGGTTAACAATTATTCATACAAAGTCACATATTAGGATTACTTACCGAAACAATTAAGAAGGCAATGCGAGAACTGCTCCGGCACGGAATGATTAGGAATGTATTTAGGAGTTTGAGAGAGGTTTTGAGAGAAATAGGGTTTTTGTGAAGAACGTAAACTTTAATTATGAACTTAACTCTCTTTATTAATCTTTAATCAAACCGTCCGAATTATTCTTGCAGACCGGTGTACTCGGTCGAGTACGACTTACTTGGTCGAGTGCTTACCACACTCGGCCGAGTACCCAAGAACAGAACACTGTTCAAACGACAGACCAAACTACTTGGCCGAATACACTTTACTCGACCGAGTACACCATCCACTCGGTCGAGTAAGCTTTACTCGGCCGAGTGCCAAATAATCAGAAATACGGAGTATTGCACTTATGATCCAAAAAGACCTTCAATTTTGCCTCCATAAAATTAATGTCTCCACAATTTTAAAACAAACATGACTACACCTAACTCTAGGTCGTGAGTCGGATATTTCTCCTCATATGCCTTCAATTGCCTCGACGTGTATGTGATCACCTTTCCATGTGCATTACTACACACCCTAACCAGTTCCTGGAGGCATCAAAATACACCTATATGTTCTCACTACCCTCCTCCAAGGTTAACACGAGAATCGTGGTCAAACACCACCGCCTCCGCTTCATCATCCCCGGTTCTAGATCCCAAACCCTAGGTCAACAAGTGGAAAAACACTAACGATCATCAGTACTACGAACAACAATGGTTTCCTTCCACTTTCGAGGTCTAAATCGACTAATTTAGGCATAAGAAGCGTGAATCCTCAAGGCTACAAGCTAATCCCCTCCTTAAGATAAGTTAAGCGAATTTTTAGTTGGACCAATTAATATTGAGTACATAAATTAAAGAGAGGAAACTAAAAGGTTGATTAATTCTTACCCAAATCAATGATAAAAAGGTGGAGTCTTGGTGGAAATATAAGATTCTTACCTCTTTAATGCTATGAAGTGTTTAATTAGGGTTTTGGGTGTGTTTCAAGGTGATGAAATGATTGATATGACTGTATAATGAATTTCTATAGTGACCCATAACTAAATCATTGAGTCAAGAAAAAATAAATGAACTAAATCGGTCCAACGATTCCGCGACTCCGTCTAGTCCATCGGGGCAGGCGATCGAGTGGCACTCCTCGGTTAAGTGTCGTACCTAATTGGTGGAGTGGCACCCACTCGTTCGAGTCCCGCATTTACTTGGCCGAGTGACTCTAAGTGAGAGATGACCCAGATGTGATCCCATGCCCTACTCGGTCGAGTACCCCTATTTAGTCGCTCTAGTGACTCTAAAATATCATGGAGTATTACAACCCATGTCTATAAATGTGCTTATAGACCCACAAATCCACACATCCACACGCATTTTGGTTAGAACGTATTTGCCCTTTCACTTTTCTATGTGGAAAGGCAATGTTTTGCATTTATGTGGCCTAAACGACAATTTCATATGTATGTGGTGTTTCAATCATCATTTTTTTATGTTTCTGGTCGATTTTATAAATGTGTGTTACCAAGTCATACAAGCCATTTTATAATTAGTTCTTTTACTTATTTTCGGTCTCTACACATCACAAATAATGTGATTACCACAATTGGTACATATACCCAAGAAGCATAAATTGCTATAATTAATTCCATTACAGATATCCCTAAGGTAGAAAAACCATTTTTTTCATCGTCTAAGTACTAAGGGTATTTTCTCTTCCAATGACCAACCTTTTGATAGTAGAAGTACTCGTGCTCTACAACAATTTTTTTATGGAATGACTTTTCCCTGTCTAGAAGTACTTGACTTAACAAGTTTTTTGCGTTTTCCCTTATTCAAAAACTTCGGGCAAACCCCTACCTTCTTGAATTATTTCCCTTTTCGAACCACAAGAACATCCTTATATTATTTCTTACGTTCATTAGGGATGTCCCTCTCAGCCCGAATAAACATTACATGCAACGCTTGTAATGTTATTGTTCCTCTTGCATTAAAAGTTCAAACGAAAGTGTTTGAACCCTTTGGGTAATGAATTGATCATAATATCAATTGCTACCTCTTGGATATATGGGAAGCCTAATTTTTCCATGATCTACTGTCTAATCATCATTAACACATGTGGACCAACCAGACTTTCCTTCACTAACTTGCATTCAAGAAGCTTACGATGAACCTCGAATCTCTCCAATCTAGCATGCTTCTGAAACATAGTTTTTAGATGCATGATGATACTATATGCATCCATGCCACGTTTTTGAAAGTCTGGTTCCATGCATGCTAGCATCAAACACGTCACTTGCGTCGACGTGTCCAAGAGTGGTTGCCTAGCTCTCCTCTCATCCTTGGTGGCTGCAGGATTAAGAGATTTACTGTAACAACCCGAAAAGTACCAAGTTTTCTAGTAAAAATATTTACTAACACTTTTCAGTAGAACTTAAGTTTTTAAAATAGGAATTTTTGTTCGGAGTCTTATTTTGAAATTCCGCGTTCGTATTTGGAATTTCTGAGGGATTTCATGAAAAGACCGTTTTTAGTCATCTTTGACTTTTCTTGACTTTTAAGTCGTCTTTGACTTTTCCTTGACTTTTAAAGTCGTCATTGACTTTTTCTCGACTTTTAAGTCGTCATAAACTTTTCTGGACTTTTAAGTCATTTTTGACTTTTCTCGACTTTTCAGTCAACTTTGACTTCCGTTGACTTTTTCCCGACTCGCCTCATAAGTTGAAGACCGAAATTTTATTTAAAAAAATAATATTTTTGATTTATTTTTATTTAGATTTATTAAGATTTATCATAATTTAATATAATTATTTTTAATTTATTCGGAAATTAAAGAATAACGTTTACGGTTTTAACCGAACGTCATTTAACTATTCCCGAGTCATCGCAAATCCCGTAACAAAATCGAAACTCGACTTTGGCATGAGTCACCCGCCCATGTCATCGCTTTCCACTCACAATTAGATATTTTAATTATTTTGATTAAACTAATAAAAATATCTAGATATTTCTTTACTTTATCGATCCGTCAACGAAGATTACGCAAATCGCTCAAAAACAGACCGAGTCCTCACCATACCACACGGCTCCTTTAGTCCTCTAATAGGGCTTGATATTTTCATTTCTTTGGATTATAATATCATAATATCTAGATATTTGATGTAATTAACATTATCGTTAATTATATTTAATCGATTACCGTAAAACAATTATTAAACCTGAGTCAATTACGTAACAACAATTTCAAAACTCGACATCTATTCTTGCCTATATTTACACGGCTCACACAACACTCCACTCACTAACAACTTTTCATTTTTCAACAAATCAAATAAAGATCAAAATATCACTTTCTTTAATCGTTCTTCGTGTTCTTCGTCATTCATCATTTGTTCTTCATCGTTCTTGAGCAAAACCTTCATAAAATCTTCATTTCTTAATTAAATCCTTCCTATCTTATATTTCTAGACTCTCCTCTTCG
>JAIUZE010025502.1:0-13953 GCA_022085475.1 Heliosperma pusillum | reverse complement strand
ATATATATTATATATATATATATATATATATATATATATAAATAGGATCGGGTAAGTCCACTTGTTTTTGGTGAGTCCATAAGTCCTTATATAAGTCACTAGATCTTACAAGATTAATGGTTGAGATTAAAAGCAAAAATGCACTCACCCACAACTAATTAATGCTTTCTCTCTCATAATTTCAATTTCCAATTCACCTAATCAATTATTTCCTATTTTTCATCAACTAATTTATTAAATTATATACTACCATTTATATTTAACTATCAAAATATTGGATTTAAGAAAACTGAAATTTCATATTCGTGTAAAATTAAAGCGGGTTTGTAAAAGGCTCCGTAAATCTTCATTCGGACTCCGATTATGGCGAAACAAAAGCCTAAATTTATTATTTTTTCGAGCCCGTCGCAATGGTTATATTTTCGTACACTATTGAGTTTTCAAAATTCTGAGTACTGTTAAATACTCGAAATTACACTTTTTTTTTTATGAAGTTATACCATTTTGGCTTAAAATTACACCACATTTACTTCAAATTAAAACTAATTTATACCATATGTACTTGAAGTAGATTATTAAATTTAGTCATGTACTTGAATTTGCACAGTATCAATTGAATTTGCACCATATGTACTTAAAGTTACAATCAATTTACTTGAAATTAATTTTTTAAATGTACCCATATACTTGAAATTACACAATTAATGTAGTCGTATAGTTGAAGTGGGTCATATATACTTTAAATTACACAATATCCTTTTGAAGTTATACTCAATTTACTTGAAATACACCATATTTAAGAGAAATTATTTAATTAATATACCCATACACTTGAAGTTGCATCCATCTAGTTGAAATTATCTCATAGCAAATTAAAGGTACAATGATTGTAGATTGAAGTTACACTAATTGTGTATTGAAGTTACACTAATTGTGAATTGAAGTTACATTGTCAAAAGGAAATTACACTGATTGTGTATCAAAGTTACAATAATTTTAAAATGAAGTTACACTAATTGTGTATTGAAGTTACACTAATTGTGAGTTGAAGTTACATTGTCAAAATGAAATTACACTGATTGTGTATTAAGGTTACAGTAATTGTAAAATGAAGTTACATTAGTTGTGAGCTGAAGTTACACACTATATATTTAAAGTTACACCTTTTAAAATTGAAATTACACAACATGTATTTTGAAGTTACACTCTTTAAAGCTGAAGTTACTCATTTTTAAAACAGAAATTACACTTCATACACTTAAAGTTACACTTTATACACTTAAAGTTACACCATACCCACATAAAGTTAAGCTCTTCAAAAGTTAAAGTTACATCATATCCAATTTTCCTGAAATCAACCCGCATAAACCAACTCCTAACTTTTTGAAGGTCGTTCCATCACCATTAACATTCAACGCGCTTCCACCATGGCTGCCCAGATTCAAGGTCTCATTCCCGCTTCAATTTATCCAAAAATGGTATAACTTCAAAAAAAAGTGTAATTTCGAGTAATTAACAGTACTCAGAATTTTGAAAACTAAATAGTGTACGAAAATATTACCATTGCGACGGGCTCGAAAAAATAATAAATTTAGGCTTTTGTTTCGCCATAATCGGAGTCCGAAAGAAGATTTACGGAGCCTTTTTCGAACTCGCTTTCATTTTACACGGATATGAAATTTCAGTTTTTTTAAACCAATATTTTGATAGTTAAATATAAACTAGTTTTAAGCCCGTGCAAAACTGCACGGGGTGTTTTTATGAAAAATAGTAAAGATATTATTAATAAAACATACATAATCTAATTGGGTGAAATTTATGAAATTAGCCAATATATTTTACAAACAATAATATTTTGTCAATGTTCAGACATGAATATTCACGTTCAAATATGCTATTAAACGGGTTTTTTATGCCTGGTCCAAATTTTAGTATTTTTTTATAGTAAATTTTAATATAGAAGTTTGAATTATCATCGTTGATAGATTAAGTTTTCAAATCATTGTTGTTATTCGTTATAATTTATATTTGTTGAATTTATTTTTTTGTTTAATTTGTAATCTCTTCAATTTATTGTTTTGGTAAATCTATTGTGATTTGCATTTAAAATAGTAAAAAAAAAATTAGAGAGAAAGTATTTCCGTCGTCTCAATTATTTGTGTATATTTTATTACAATATCTAAGATAGTTTTAAAAAATGACTGAGTCGGATGTAATCAGATTTAAAAGTTAAGGCTAAACTTGGGAAAATAAGGAAAATGTCAACGACGCGTAGTTTTTTGTTTACGTTTTATAAAAATATTTGCAAATATTTTCAATCGGTTTTTCGAATTTGAGTTTATTTGGTCATGTCTTTAATTACCTCAAATGAGTTATAAGACAAAGAAAATTTATGAAGAAGTAAAAAAAATAGTGAAAAAAAAATTAAATTAATAGACGTAAAGAAGTGGGGTCCATTACCTTGTTGTGATGATGTGGTTTAATATGAAAGTTTTAAATGTCTGTGTTTTAATATATAGGGGATATGATGCTATTTAACTTCTTTATTATTAAGAGGGATATGAGTATATGACTCATTGTAATGAATAAAACAAAATCTATTCTACGACGTTTAAGTCAAACTACATAAATAATACGAAGTAGCATTTTAGACCCGTCTAAAAAATTCAGACGGGTCATCACATACCTTCTTGTGAGGGGGCTTGACCCATCTGAAATGAAAATTTGAATTAGTCCGTCTGAAATGAAAATTTGTCCACAAATAATACATTAGACAATAGACATCCACCCAAATAATTACACAAATAGAAATCCCACGTCATCATTATTTTCACTCAACCCCAAGCCCCTAGTCCCTCAGCTCACTGCTCACCTCCCCCTAAATAATTACACAAATAAACTGCACAAATAAAACATTACCCATCCACCCAAATGTATCTTCAACCCCTTCGTTTTCTACCACTTTCACATTCTCACATACCTTATCTCACCTCTTCCTGTTCATTTTTCCCCTTAACGCACTTCCACGGCTCCATAAATGCTACAAACTCATAAATTAAAATCCTAAAGCTTATCAACCAACTCAACTGACGACCTAGCCTTCTAATCCGAGTAAACTAAACTCAGAATCATATCCATCTTCTTCATTTATTTATTTTTTATTTTAGTTGTTGAGATCGAATCATCTTCTAATTTAAAAAGGGAGATTTGTGCTTGCATGTCTCAAAGTAAGGCTTAATTTTAGTAACTTAGCAATAATAGTTCCACCCCAAATATACAACATTTTTAGGTAATTCATCTTCTATAAATCGAGTTACCTATGTACCTTTCATTTTTTTTAATGATCAACAATACATTATTTGCTTAGTGTTAAGTACAATATATATAAAATGCTATTTGTGTCTTGCAGTAAGTAGTTTTTTCTATTATTAATATTGTTAATAAAATGTACCGTACTTAATTAAAAAAAATTATTTAATGATTAGTAATTTTTAGTTTCTTTGATGTTGTTGACAAAAAGTATTAAATTTTAATAAATTGAAACTTTTATTTCATGTATGGTTGATAATAGTTGATACGGAGTATATTATAATGGATTAAATAATGGGGTAAATTATGACGTCAGTTTGAATAAATAAAAAATGAGCAGTTGAATTTAGAGGAAAAGATGCTTTATTGATTTAGAAATTTGTGGATTGAATGGATGACGTGGATCATTCTCCTTCCTCTATTTGTTTGTGTTTTAATAGTAGTAGGATGGTAGTATATAACTTAATAAATCAGTTGATAAAAAAGAGGAACTTATTGATTAGGTTAATTGGGAATTAAAATTATAAGAGAGAAAGCATTAATTACATGTTGGGTGTGTGTTTTTTTGCTTTTAATCTCAACAATTAATCTTATATGATCTAATGGCTTAGAGAAGGACTTATAGACTCATCATATATTGTGAACTTACCTTAACCTAAGATCCGGTGAGTCCACCTAAATATTTGAGTCCGTGAGTCCAGCTATACAATATCACAGAATATACAAAACAATATCACTGGTTATACTAAACAATATCACAAAAAAAAAAACAGCACAAAAGGGTTAAAAATATTTTATATCATACTACTCGCCGTTGACGACTACTACCCACCCACTAATACCAATGACAATCCAAGCATATAGATGACACAAACAAACATTTATCCACCATTGCCATCACCCATTATTTATCCAATGTTTTATTTCCAATCTCCAAATTCCTCCACCCATACACATTACTCTTACTCGGAGCTCACACCACCACCAATAACAATAAAAAATTTAATTGTCATCGCTAAATTAGAGGTCTTGTCGTTGGTAATGAATAAGAATGCCGGGGGCAAAGATGCAAAGTAGAGAAGAAATAGGATAAAAGAAGCTATATACAATAAACTCCGGTGAAACGCCGAGAATAATGACTTTTTGGCATGCAAGGGCGAGAGAATGATGGTGTTTATCGGAGCTTCAATACTGGAATCAATTGGCGTGAAAAAAGTATGAGAAAAAAAAGTTAGTAATAGTGGGCGAAATTTATGTTTAGTGGTGTGATATTGTCCAGTATAACCCATGATACTGTTTAGTATAACTTGTGATAATGTATCCTGGACTCACGGACTCAAAAAGATAGGGTGGACTCACGTGATCCTAATTCTTTATATATATATATATATATAGGGTCAGGATCCGGTGAGAACTACTAACATAATGAGAACCGTGAGAACTCTCATTAAATCTCCACCAAATCTTGTTTCGAAAGTTTTGATGGATCATTTACAATTAGTTTAGTTTATTCAATAAAAATATTTGTAATAAGTAAACAAAATTTATTGATTATATTAAAAAAAAACTATGTACTTAATGTACATAAATTCAATTAGGTAAAGTAAAACTACTCTAAATACATGAAAACGAGCACTAGGTGCATGAAAATTGTTACATGAATGAAAACAATTACTAGGTGCATGAAAATAACTAGCTCTAGATGCATGAAAATGAGTACTAGGTGCATGAAAATTGTTAGATACATGAAACTGACTATTAGGCGCATTAAAAAGAGTAAAATTTATTTCGACTCGATTTTTGTCAGTAGCTTATAAATTTTCGGCCAAGAAATATGTTATCAAGCCATAATATTCTACGCTGAATCCAAATATTTTGTTAGTTTTAAAAAATAATTTTTGTAAGGCGTAGTTCTCACGGTTCTCATTATCTTAGTGGTTCTCACCGGATCCCAATTATATATGTGTATATATATATATATATATATATATATATATATATATATATATATATATATATATATATAGAATTAGGATCACGTGAGTCTACCCTATCTTTTTGAGTCCGTGAGTCCATGATACAATATCACACGTTATACTAAACAATATCACGGGATATACTATACAATATCACACCACTGAATTACTTTTTCGTGCACTATTACTAATTTGTTTTTTCTCATACTTTTTCACATCAATTGATTCCAATACCGATACTCCGACAAACACCATCATTCTCTCGCCCTATCATGCCGGAAAGTCGTTATTATCGGTGTTTCATCAAAGTTTATTGTGCATTCTTTTATCATATTTCCTCTCCACTAAACATCTTTGCCTCTGATATCTTTCTTCATAGCCAACAACAAGATCCCTAATTTAACGACGACAATGAAATTTTTTGTTGTGATTGGGGGTAGTGTGAGCTCCGAGTGTGAGTAATTTGTATGGGTGGAGGAATATGAAGATTTAAAAGAAAACATGGGATAAATAATGGGTGACGACGGTGCCGGATAAATGTTTGATTGTGTCATCTAGGTGCTTAGATATGTCGTCGTTATTGGTGGGTGGGTGGTCGTCGTCAACGGCGAGTAGTATGACATAAAATATTTTTAACCCTTTTGTGTTGTTTTTTTCGTGATACTGTTTAGTATAACCTGTGATATTGTTTTGTGTAATCCGTGATATTGTATAACTGGACTCACGGACTCAAATATTTAGGTGGACTCACCGGATCTTGCCTATATATATATAGGATCATGTGAGTCCACCCTATATTTTTGAGTCCGTGAGTCCTAATCTCAACCGTCAGATCAAAGAGATCTAATGGCTGAGATCATGTATATATATCCTACCTCTCAGACAAGATTCATTATTTCTCAATCAGTTTCTCTCTCTAAACTCCTCTCACCTCAGTTTTCTTTTTTTTGTTCGTGTTCTCCATCTGCTACTTTATTCTACACTTTTTATTGGGTGATCTCATTCTACTCCATCAATTAGATTCTTCTTAATCAAGCAAGACAATCTGATTTCTTCATTACTTTCCTATGTCAGGTAATTTCATTCTTTTTTTCCTTTTAATCTAAATTGTTAGTGTTTCTTTAAATTATATGCACCTTTAACGTTTAATTTAATCATTGTTATTGTTATTTTCGTTTGATTTCTTTTATCAGTGTTGTTACGATTCATCTTATTTTGTGTATTTTCCTATTTCATGTATTTTATCTTTTATTATCTTGTTTTATTATATACAACGTGATCTCTCTGTTGTTTTTTCTTTTGTAAATACATGCTATTGTTTGCCTATTTAATGTAATATAGTATCACACACATGTCTTAAAAGTATCAATATTAATCATACTTTTGTTCAGATCTGTGCATTACTTGAGTTTTAATTATGTTTTGTAAATACCTGTTATTGTTTACCTAATTAATGTAAATTAGTATCACGCGCTATTCTTAACAATATCACAGTGTGAAATATGTTGTCATACATACATAGTTCAAGTAATTTAATTTAATTAGTATCACATGTTAAACTTAACAATAATATCACAGTCTGAACGACATTGTAATCTATTATACTTTGTTCATATGTGTGTTTTACTCGAGTTTTTGATTAAGTTTTGTAAAATATCAGTTATTATTTACCTAATTAATGTGAATTAGTATCACACGTTATTCTTAACAATATCACATATTTATCGCAGTCTGAAATATACTGCTATACATTACATAGTTTAAATAATTTATAAATTAGTAAGACATGATTTTGTATATAGTATCACATGTTAGGCTTAACAATATCACTGTCTGAACTACATTGTAACTTATTCTAGTTTTTTTGTGCTAGAACCGATTGCCTCAATCTGTTGTAGATAATGAGTTTTTTACACTTGTTTTTACTCCACAATGCATGCAACCTGCTAATTAATGGTACACTAAAAAGTGTCTTGATAGAGATAATGACTCTAGCCCAAATGTTCTCCTTCTTTGTTATGAACTCTTTTACTTTCTCGATCAAATGAGTCCTCTACTCATTTATATTTCCCATTTTTATATTTCTATATTTTATTTTGTCCGAAAGATGATAATTAAATGATGATTTGTTTTCCTTTCAACAGATTTGTTCGCTTGTTGAGGTTGATTAAGACTTTTGGGCGTGCATGCTGAAGAGTGTTATAGTACAACATTAAGGAGAAAATGAATCTTTTGTAGCCACATAGAACATCATCAATGAGCAAATCATCTTATTTGTAGTTAATTTTATAAAGACAAAATATTTATTCTTAGATATCTTTCCAAGTTGTTACAATTTTGTAATCTTTTTCAATTTTCTGTTGGCATTCTGTTACTTCTAGATAACAAATTTTATTGTCTTTTTTAGGATTCTTTTGCAAAACAATAGTAACTACTTTATCAATGATACTTGTTTTTTTATAGAACGGTGTTATCTTATAACTTTGATAAAGTAGTACGACTTGTTACACAAAAATATTGAAGTAACTCGGTAACAATATAATATTTATATCATGATTTGCCATTTTTCTTATATTTTATAACAGTTTAAATAAATAATATGTACCCTCATAAATATCACGAGATATTGAAAACAATATCGTGTGATGTGGTTAACAATATCACACAATCGGATTAACAATATCATACTATGCCATTAACAATATTACACAGTGAAATTAACAATATCGCCATTTGCCAGTAACAATATCACAATTATATAGTCGAGTTTTTCAGCCTGTTGATAATGAAGTACTAGATACCTTAACACCTTAAACAATATCACAGTTTACCAAAAACAATATCACAGTAATACATATTATATTCATATAAGATGTTTAAGAAACAATATCACAACATACAAGACACAATATCATTATTGCTCTTAAACAATATTACAAAATACCAGCAACAATACTAGTTTATGCCACATACATTATACTACTTATCCTACCAACATTACATCAATTCATTCTCAATAAAAAATTTCTATCAATATCTTCTTAGTAGCCATTTGAATTCACTAATACAAATTCCTTACTTTTGCAACGCTTTTTAAGGCATTTTTCGACGCTTACAAGCGTCGAAAATTTATTTCTCGACGCTTAGAAAAGCGTGGGGTTTTGGGTTGTCAGGAATTCCTAACGCTTTTTAGCGTCAACCATGTCGACACCTTTTTGCGTCAGTGACATATCCAAGTGGTGACACTTTTTTGTGTCGGTTTTTATGGCACTTTCTTGTGTCGCAATTTGGATGCTTCTTGACGCTTTTTTGTCCCGTCTAATTTTTTCGTTACAGATGCTTACGACACTTTCAAGAACTAAATTCAATGATGTTGATTGCTAGATAAGGTCATAAAGAGCTTATAGAATACATAAATGATAAAAATAAGCCAATACACAAATAATTGATTACAATAAGCCAATGCTTAATTTATACTTACTGTGAAGTGCCCCATACGGGGGTCTACTGTCATAAAAAAACACAATTTAATTGTATCCTACATAAATTCTTAGCGCTAAATGAACCTTTTAACTTCATATAAACGAACAAAAATCCAATATGTATTACAAGAAATAGGTGTTTGTGCATAATGTTTCCAAATGAAAATCCTATCTTCATTGTCACGATTCTTGTTATCTAAAAGTGAAAGCCTCGGTTGATTTGATTGCACCAACGCCATTAAGTAGTTAGAAACCTGCAGGTACCAAAAAATTATTAGAAAAGTTTAAAATCCTAAAATAATACCAAATACTCCAGTAAGTTTAATAAAACGACGGGTATAACTTCTTCAATGATACTAATAGAAAGTTAAGATTGAGCTCTCTCTTGTAACATCTATATGACAATTAAAACATTTTAAACCTCTGTGAACTTTTGTATTCCGAACTTTTGTGATCGTTAACTTGAAATTTTCAAGTTGAAACCATAACCTATTGAACGCACTCCCCTGGCACTGGACATTTGAGCAATCTTAAAAGACCTAATAATTCGCACATTTAAAGCCAAATTCGCTAAATATACTACTGAGTAGTACGAATGACAATATCAATAATCAAGTCTAACACCCTAACAAGGATACCTTTGAAAAATACCATAATTGATGACACGAAAACAAACAATCCAACTTCCTGATATACCACGAAAGAGCAACACCAATTAAAGATTCATGATGATGAAATAATAAAAGAAACGACAACCAAATTAGTCCTTTTACTAAAATAAAGGCAAGCCCTTACAAAAAAAGTAGTTTAAATAAGAACCTTTATCTATGTACAAATACCTTAATCTATTCTACAAACATCCATGAGACACATAACTTCAAGAGCTATTGATATTCACCATACGAATAAATTTCAATTCCCTAACACTTGGGCATCATAAAATAAAGCAAGTTCAAGTACATTTACACTCAAGCCATTTTAAATGGTAACGAATAAACAATAAACTAAGGTTTAGAGCACTAACATTTGGTACTAAGCCAGCTTGGGCCTCCAGCCCTTAATACCGCAAAGAAGTTAGCTTATTAGTGTAATAGTATGTCAGACTATCATCATTTAATTTATCTTACACAGAGGTGCTACGTTTTGTAAAAGCGTCTCACACATCATCAATAAAACACTGGTAATATGGTAGTATACTAAAACGATTCCATCACTATAAGGGTTTCAGCAATCTCAACAGCCCTATGATAACAATTACATCCAACTCTAATAACATTCTTTTCTTTTGTTCAACATCACATGAGCAAATAGGACATTGTACATCTTTGTGATTACCTCCAACAATAAATAAAACAACTTAAAATTTACAACACAAGGAAAGACAGATGTTAATTTACCTATTTACGGAAGACATCCGACACCTTAACTTAACACGACCAAATCTGATTCCCTTAGAATTTCATACTCTATCTTGTTCAGCTCCAACAACTTCACTTCAAACATCACTCAAGAAGGGTTACCTGAGAAATAATAATTTGTACTCAATATTAATTTGTCCAATCTTTCATGACCAATGCTTTAGGTTATATTATTCTATCTGAACAACTAATAAATACTTGAAAATTGACATGTATTTACGTATATGTTAATTGAGTTTACGTTCAATGAGTTATCTACAAGAACCTAAAGGCATCACTTATACAAGGAAATATTCAAGTACACCGGTCATCTGCATTTATTACCATTAGTCCATCAAATTCATTATCCAATACGTAATCAACATGCAACACAATATAAAGGCAACAAATCTATCATCAGAATATACAGTTTTGTTTCAAATTCACTACAAGAGGGATATGGAGCTAATTATAGAGCATAACCCATCATTAAAGAAGAATCTCGTCATTTACGAGTGTCATCCAAGTGCCATGAAATATGGAAAACTTACTAAGACTGCATCATCCAGGAAAATTATTGCCTCCTTTATTCAAAATTTCTAGAACAATGCAACTTTTTGCAATCAGGAAAAAGAAGCAAAATCTTTTATTGTTCAAAAGAGAAACCTTTTAGCAATTATAGAACGCTGCTAAGTTGCCCTGCATATTTATAGAGCAAGGAATAGTTCTGAAATCTAAACCGATATAAGACAAACTTACCTATACAATCAAGAACATTGTGAACTTACGCTTTCTCATTAATCCAACTTCTTCACAACACAAATAGATGGCTAACCAACGAATCTCGTGAATCAACTAGAGTTCTTGAGCTCGATCTGTTCATGGAAAATATGTAGCTGTTAGAATCCATGATCATTAATGCTATGTTGAGTTCTAAACAACATAAAGTGGTATGGGGCTAATTTTATCGTTTACCAAATTTGAGTTTTAACATATAGACAATATTGTTATCTAAAAAAAACGTGTCAAACAGTTATTATAAAACTCGATTAATAATTTGTTAAAAAATCAATTATTAAAATAATCATTGTTACATCACCCATTTACTCTTACCATCTTTAAGGACTCGCTTGGATTGAGAGTAATTATTAGGGGAGTAATAGAACTTAAATGAACTAAAAAATGGAGGGAAGTAGTGGGAGTTAGAGATAGAAATTGGGAAAGATAGTGTCATATCTCCTCCATTAAGGGAGTAATAGTTACCTACCTCCCCACAAGGTAATGCATTACCTCCATATGGAGGTAATAATTCCTCCCTTACCTCCTTTTTCCACCCTCCACAACCATCATAAATCACCAATCTCCTTCCATTTGTTCTTGTTTTAGCCTCTATTACTCCCCTAATAATTACTCCCAATCCAAGCGAGCCCTAAGGAGAGTAAATACTTGAGACCCAATACCACTATTGAATGAAAATGGTATTGATAACTTTGATTAGATTTACAAATTATAGTAATGCATATAGAAAGACAAATAATACAAGTCCTTAAAAAAAGCTATACTTAGAAGCCTGGGATCCAAATACACATGGTTAGCCTAAAAATGAAAGAAAAATAGAAAGAATCATTTATATTGCTCACTAATTAAACACCCATCCTGCAATCACTAATTAAATACCCATTCTACAACAAAATTTAAGCTTGACATTAGACTAAGTTTATAATACTTCATTCAGATAAAGTAGCTTGATTTCCACATATAAGACAAGAAAAGCAATTTTTTTTCAACTACTAAGTATCATTCAGAATATCATGGAGAGTTTTATCTACAAGAAAATTGACAAAGAAGTTAACGATAAAAGGATACAAAGTCTGAATAAAAACACCTGTAAATTTGAAAAATTAATGGAGAAAAGGCTTAACTCTTTGTGAATTCACAATTCCTTAAGTATAATAATGCTAATATGAGAGGAGAATGAAAATTTGAAGTAAAAGAAATACAATGAACCTGATGAGATTAGAAATCGTATTTGAGAGGATAATTGATTCAATGAGCATTCTCAATTCCTCAAACCCCATTTTTTCTTCACGGAAAACACAATTTAATCCCAAAAGAAGGAAACACACCGCAATAATTGAAAAATTAAAATTAATTAAACGCGAAAGCGTGGATAGACTAGAATACATTAATTAGTGAACCATAATCGAATTGATAAAAAAAAAACTAAAAGAAAAACAAACAAGAGTTGTACCATCAATCCAATGTTGAACCTGATGACATGCCGAAGTCTATAATTTCAACAAATATACAACTAAACTGAACAGCGGCGAATACCGATACAATAGTCAAGGGTGGATTTCTCGTCGCGCCGTGGTTTCTTGAAAAGTTTGACAGCAAAAGCCGCCATTAGTCGGATCTGATGGGAATATTATGGGATGAAGAAGACGAATAGTTAAACGAATTAGGGTTTGACTGATAATAATAAAGAAGGAAATGAAAGAAGTTTTGGGATAGGCGGGATATTGAAGACATGAGGAGCGGTTCCTTATTTACTTTTATGAAAAAATGAAAATGAAATGATATTTTTTACGCACAAGAATGAATTTGGGCCTAAAAAAGGTCGACGCTTATAAAAGTGTCGAGCCTAAAGTGTCAATAAAGTAAGGGATTTGTTGTAGTGATTCCTTCCTCTACCTCTAACCGTAGTACTTGCAACACTCTTGTATCGTCTTTTACGTGTCTTGAGCTCTTGTCCATCATTATCATCTTATCTTCCGCTCTTGTTACAAGCATGCACTGATACATAATTAGTTCGATATGCTTATATAATCACTAAAATTGTTCGAAATAATCTATAACTAAGATATTTACAAATTTAAAGCAAGAACATGAAAGTATCACAAATCATTCAACAATTAGTACGATATTTATGATATAATCCTACTATTTCATACATACATACAATAATTTCAACAAAATCAACATGAATAATAGTACATATATAGATTCTACAAAAACCAGAGAAATAAATATTTGAAAAGCGAAATGCACGTGTGTGATTTTGGAGAGAATCTAGTGAGATTATTCAATTGTAGTGAACAGATTAATCTAGAAAGTAGCACTAATCTTCAGATTCAATATTATAGCATACAAATAAATGTATCAGAGGTTTTTTTCATTATCATATTGAACATGTATCGACATTACTTATTTAAGTGCACATTAAGGATCAATTTCTCAACTATATTGTTAAACAAATTCAATTTTATATTATGAAACCCTAACTTTCACAATTATACTATGTTAAACCTTAATTTTCTCACGTACCAGTAATCTTCGTATTCAATATCACATTATGCAAACAAAAGTATCAGAATCATTGAAAAACAATATCACATTTTCAAAGATTGTTTATTCCTTTAACTTTCAGTATCATTACCAACAGCTATATCGTCATTACTCATTAATTGAACACTTACAATTAATTTCTCAACTATGTTTTCAAACAAATTGAATTTTATAATATAGAACCCTAATTTTCACAAATAAAAAATAGTAAACCCTAATTTTCGTGATTAAACTAAAAAAAATCAAATAAACAACTACAACTCCAATAATTGATATGAATTGAAGAATAGGTCGATTAAATCACCAAAAAGTGTATGAAATCATGTATGAGTAAAATATATAGAAATTAAAAGCAAGAAGATGAATATACAAACAATCACTCCACAATATGTTCAATCACTCGATATTATTTAAATTCTTTTAATTCACCATAGAAACAAT
>JAIUZE010025500.1:0-10810 GCA_022085475.1 Heliosperma pusillum | reverse complement strand
TTTAGATTCTTACTTAATAACCTTAAGTTTAATTACATAATTCATGTCATATGATTTATTTTTTTCTTTTTTAATGACCTTTGGTTGTTTGTATTAATATTCATTTCATTTTACTCTATAAGATAGTATCGAAAATACTTGTTGTTTCAAATATTTTTACTTTACTAAATATAAAAAATACACATTTGTATTAGCTTTAAATTATAAAGGTATAAATCAATTTATACTTATTTCTTTGTATTAATACTCATTTCATTAGTGTTCGTAAGTCCGGCGCGAACCTTTGCTTAAGTGGAGCCTTATTTCCATCTCTCGTCAAGCGGTCCTAACATATACTCCCTCCGTCCCGGTCATTTGTTTACCATTTCCATATTTGGGTGTCTCATTCATTTGTTTACCTTTCTATATTGGGAAGGCTTTTGATGAGCAATTTCATCACCCAATGGGACTATTGTTCACTTGTCATCGTATGACACTACCCATAAATGGTCTCCTCCCCTTTCCTTGGTCTTTGTGCCAAAAGTAAAGGTAAACAAACGACCGGGACGGAGGGAGTATCAAATTAAAATATTTAGGTGAATACTGGTACTAAAAATGTCAACCCAATACCAAAATCAATATGGGTGGGGTTGGGGTTGGGGGTGCTTAGTTTTCAAAATCAATACCCAGCTCCGATGAGTGGTTTATGCGACGATCAACGGTGAGGTTAGCGGTGGCCATAACACTGAGGAAAGATAACGACAAAGGATGATGAGTAAGAGTGGTTCGACTGCAACAAGCAGGGGTAACTGTAGATCGACAGCAAGTGGCGGTGGTCGGAAAAATTGTACCGTGTAGAAGAGTGTGAGAAAGATTATATTCCTATAAAAGAAGGGAAGAAAAGAAAGTAGATGAGGTAGCAACTCACAGTAGTGCGTATGATACTGATGAGAGAAGTAAAAAAGGGGCGTGCTGGTGGCTAATCGTGGCGTGTGAGGTGGTGGTGAATACCAGTGGCCATGACCTCTGTGTTTGAAGAAGGTGAAAAGTGCAGAGTAGTTGAGTTGTGGCGCAAGGGAATTTCGGAAAACGAGGGCTAAGGGTGTGTTTGGATAGGAAAAGTGGAGGGACGAGGAGGGGAGGGAGAAGGAAGGAAGGGAAAGGGAGGGAAGGGGAAGGAAGAGGAGGATGTTATTTTCCCTCCAAATCTTGCCTATATTGGTGGAAAATAATTTGGCTTGGAGGAGGGAAATGGAGAGATCCATTTTTTTTCCCTTCCAAATCTCTCCGCCCCCATTTGGCTAGTCAAACAATGGATTCCTCATCCCTTCATTTCCCTTCTTTTCCTTTTCCTCTAAATCCTTCTATACAAATAAACCCTAAGGGTATTAGATATGCAATAGGTCTTGCTTAAGACGGGTCGGATCTTGCAACGGGTATTTTGTGAGAGGAAATGGGTAGAGGGGACAAGGTGGGCACCCCCATGTGCTCTCCACTCACCCTTGATGGGTATTTTGTGAGAGAATATGATATCCGTCTTAAGCTTAAGACGGATACCTCCGTCTTGAATAAGAATTTGTGTTAGGTATGTGGTTTTATGCTTGGATATTGGTTTTGGTTTGTGAAGGTAAAAGTTTGCCGGTTGAATAGGACAGAGATAAAGGTTGTATAAAGAGGTAATTATTATTAATGAAATTGGTTACAATATATAATGAGGTAATTATTATTAAATTCAATTGGTTCAAATGTAATAACTCGGGTTTGTTGTGGTTTCAGAGCGAGTAGACTTAATCAGTTCAATTTGACACCAATGAGATTGAATAAGGTTTAAGATATAATTCGGAACAATTATTTTACGTGTCCTTTCTAATTTCGGATAAATTAATCGGATTCAAATTACTTTACGATATTTTACATGGCACCCCCATGTTTTTTGAAAATTTATGATGTACGCCTCTTTTGGAGCTAAAAATCTTTGACCGTCTATAATTATTAGCAACAAGGTTTGAAGATGACATTTTTTTTTCAAACTACAGATCTCGCAAAGACAGTCAATTTGAAAAAAAAATCGTGTGAAGTCGTAACTATGAGATATTATCAATCAAAGTTTATTTTGTTACAAACTTTCGACCGATCATAACTCTTGCTATAAGTTCGTAAAATGGAAATATTTTTTTTTTCAAATCAAAGTTCTTGTAAAGACAATCAATTTGAAAAAAAAGAGTCATCACGTTCCAAACTCGTGACCATGAATTATAGGCCGTCAATGTTTTTTAGTGGAAAATCGGGGGTACAACCCAGTAAATTAAAAACTTATAAGGGTAGCACGTAAAATATTCTAGTTTTTTTTTTAAATGAAAGGTTTAATGATTACGTGTTTTATTTGGTGCACCCAAGGGCTTATGTTAATATCTATGTACATATGTGTCTTCTATTAGGCCCCTCAACCTCCATGACAAACAAGGGATAACATATGATGTAAACTTTACTAATGATATATGTGGAATGTGGATTAACTTTTTGCAGGGATCTTCTAAGCCTACAAAATGCACTGAGATATCTTCTTTATTCATTCAAGAACTTCAAAGGATGTGTCGCACATCTAACCGACAAAGAAGCGGACATAATCTCAAGTACACTTATCTTTTTTCGTACATATAGATGATTACCTTGTTATGTTTATTTCTCTCGACCAAAAGTTTTGGTTTTTAACAAGGGTAAAAGACGAGATTATACTTTACTTACCTAATAATTTGAATAAATTTTACAGTTGTACAAATCAACTTTAAAATCCATTATAAAATGAGAAAATTGTGTTCATATTAACGTAAAGAAGTTATTAAAAAGTCCGTTTTACAATATGCTTATGTAAGATTGTTCTATATATATATACATATTTTTTTTGTTCAACAAATAAAGATTTTATATATATGCTTATATGAAGATGGTGTACTGAAAATTCATACAGGAATGATAACTATTCACGATCAACTCCAACTCAATAAAATAAATCTCAATTGACCAACTTACAAATAAAATACATTAAAGTTTGGAGAATTACTAGAAACATATTATAAATTTATAATGTCACTCTCTATCTATAATTTTTATGGAAATTACTCAACCAATGAAGTAATAATGTATTGGTTTTATTTTCACTTTTATTAGATTGTACTTACGTGTTTGAGTTTAGCTTCACTCTACCTCCGGTACAATACGATGTATCTTTCTTTGTAATGTAAATCCTTTAATTTCTATGGAAAGAGTTTGCAATGTTTTTGAAGCGTTGTGCTAGTTAAATGATGACGTTGTTCAAACTTCAAACGTTTGAAGTTCACACAAATATTTTTACTCAAAAATTCATTAGAATACTAGTTCACTCGTAAATTATGCGGTTCACTATATTTTAGATGTTTTTAGAGTTAATAAAGTCTTTCCGAAATGGTATGAAAATTATGTATTGAAACATCTATAAATTATAATGAATATATAAATATGTATCATAAATTGATAAATATATCTACAAAATATATCACGAGTTAATAAATATATCTACGGAATATGTAAATATTTACAATATATACTTGTAGGTATAATGATAGGTAATTGCAAAATCCCGCACACTAATTTACTATATCCCACGCATTTTGCTCCTTATAATCCACAAACTTGGTCTCTTTCTTTAAAAGATGAGTCCTTGGTATAGCTAGCTTGGAAAAATCTTGCACAAATCGACGATAGTAACCGGCTAAAACAAGGAAACTACGAATCTCACCAACATCGACAAGACTCTTCCATTCAATTAAGGCTCCAATATTTGAAGGATCCACCACAACACCTACTTTAGAAATGACATGCCCAAGAAAGGACACCTTAGGAAACCAAAAATCACATTTAGTGAACTTAGTAAACCACTTTTGGGTTTGAAGATTATCGACATGCTCATCAGACTTGGAGAAGATAAGAATGTCATCAATAAACACCACAATACACTTATCAAGAAACTCATTAAAGGTATGGTTCATTTGATCCCTGATCGGACCTGTCGCAAGCCCGATACAAAGATAAATTACCCAGACTAGGCTAATAACAAATTAATGTAATTAGGGAAGTATGGGTCGATCCTCAGGAAGATGGTGTTTCCTATAGAATGTGAAATGTCTCGCAATTGGGTCTTATCTAACGAATATCTGGGTTTTGGGATTTTAATTTCTAAACTAATAAAAGGCATAAAAGAAAACAAAATAAAAGCAAATCAAAATGAAAACAATAAAACAAGTGGTGAATTAACAATGATGAAAAGAATCTAGGGAAGTAGGTTCACACATGTAGATTGATATATTGATGAAATTGGATTTAGGATATGCAAACATTTAATTGTGGGTTCGTAAGAATGATGTATTCATTACAATCATAGATCAGATGGTCTAGCAGGCTTTTAGGCAATTTACTAAGTCTTAATCTACCATGTCATGCTTTGTCTATTCAATTCACGTATTTCTACCTTGGAAAAGAATTCCATTTTAGTCAATGATTTTCGGCCAGAAATCGTTAACTATCGTTACAATCCAAACATGTATAGACACAACGTTTTAAAAGCACAATTTCTATTATCCAATTATCATCTTTTAATCAATCTAACATGGCTAACCTACACCCTAGAAAGGTGACTACTCACTCATGATAATATTTAAATCTAAGATGACATTAATAATAAAAACTAGGATAGACATGTTTGTTTGATTTTGACAATAGTTTAAGACTCTTTATATGACGATAATAACGACGCTAAATTGACAATCTAATGAAATGAAATGACGATTATAACGATACTAAAATGAATCTAAGATAACATGTAAAGAAAATAACAATCAAAATAGAAAACATAAAGACACTAAACAAAAGATAAAATAGGAATACCTAGATGGCAATCAACAATGACAATGATGACAACAATAATAGAAATCCCTTGCTTAGAATAATCGTTCTATGAATCACAATACTTGAACCAAATAAAGTAGATTACAAAGATGAAATTCTTATTGTTCTAGGCTAAGGATTTGATGTAGAAAAGACAGAAATAAACTAAGAAACTAAAGACAAAAGGAAGAAGAAAATGTTCTAGACAAGAGAAGAGAGGCTAGGCTCTCTCCTCTTAATCTAGGTTTCCTAATGTAAAGAAAGAAGTAGAAAATGTGTAAAGAGGATATGTTGAAGTGTGGTGGCTGAAGCTTCTTATATAGTAGTAGGGTTTCGTGGGGAAGGGGTCATGCTTTCATCACATAGGACAAAAATGAGGAAGTCGAAGCAAAAGTGCGGATCAGCAGACATCCCCGATCGGGTTTACCACATACCCGATCGGGGAAGTTTTAATCTTGGTCAATTGACTTTCGTTTCATCTCCTTTAGCCTATGATTTGACTTTCATTATCCCCTTTGACCTTTTGAGTCGGGTTTGTTGATAGGGTTTGATGTAAAATGATGATTTCTTCGCCTAATTGATCGATCTTTTGACAACCGCGAAATCGTCTTTACTTCTTCTTCTTTTTTGATTAGTGAACCTTCTTGGAGTGCCTTTGACTTGGTCAAGCTTGCTTCACAAATCGTCGGGTTCTAGGCAAATGCTCGGGAATATAGAAAAAGGGCGTAGAAACGTCACTTTCCCTACAAAACAGGTTAGAACATAGGAATTCGCCTAGTAGACGATATTAGCTCATAAAGTGGCTTAACAAAGCACAAATGACATACAAAATCGAGCTAAATTGGGGGTTAAAATCATACAAATATTCACTTATCAATCCCTGAAGATAGCGGGAGCATTTGTCAATACAAAAGGCATCACCTTGAACTCAAAGTGACCATATCGTACTAAAGACGGCGTTAGGAATATCAGACTCAAGAACGGGAATTTTTTATAAACGGATCTCAAGTCGATCTTGGAAAATGTAGAAGCGCATTTGAGTTGATAAAACAAGTCTTCAATTCTTGGCAATGGGTAATTTTTTTTTTTTTATTGTAACTCGGTTAAGCTCTCAGTAATCAATGCAAAGTCTCATGGAACCATCTTTCTTCTTCACGAAAATCACGGGAGCACCCCAAGGCTAGGCACTCGGACGAATGAAACCTTTCTCAATCATCTCATCAAGTTGCTTTCTCAACTTCTTTAACTCGGTTAGAGCCATACTGTAGGGAGCTTTAGAAATGGGTTCGGTTTCGGGAACAAGGTCGATAGAGAATTCAACATCACGCTCGGAAGGAATCCCGGGCAACTCTTCGGAAAAGACATCTGCAAAGTCACAAACAACAGGGCCTTCTTTAAGCTTAGGCAATGAAGTAGGGGAGAAAGTCACCACACACAAGTAGGCTCGATAACCTTTTCTCACCATACTCACCAATTTCAACGGGGAAATCAATTTCACACCCACTTGGGAACGGGCCCCCTTATAGATTATAGAGACACCTAAAGGACTCTTAAGATAGATCTTTTGATCTATACACTCAAAAATAGCATAGTATCTAGCTAAACAATTCATACCCAATATTACATCAAATTCCCCAAGCGAAAAAACTAAAAAGGTTAGCAGGAAAGCTTGCCTCCACGATGGAAATAAGTACATCGGAGTATAGAAAAGAACATGAAATAATTTCTCCAGATGGCAAGGATATAGGGGTATCCTCACTTGGAGTAGACTCAAGGGTAAGCTCATCTACAAAGGTAGACGATACAAAAGACCCGGATGCGCCGATATCAAATAAGATAAGGCAAGGTTGATGAAAAATGGAAAACATACCAGTAATAATGATCTCGGGATGAGCGGCAACTTCGTCTCCGTTCAAGACATAGATAGAATTCTTAGTCTTGGCATTATGGAGCTTCTTATCCGCGCACTCATTGTAGTGATGACCGGATTTCTTGCAAAAGAAAATAATCAAAGGCCTATTGTAGCACCAAAATCTGGAGTAAAGTGGTTTCCTACAATTGTTGCATTTGCTACCTTAGGCTTGAACATTGGCTAGAGTATTGGCTTGAGGTGGGGCTTGTCCTCTAATAATGAACCTTCTCTTGTTAGCATAAGCGGTTGAAGATGATGGGACAAAGGGCCTCTTGCCGTGAAAGGTAGGACGAGGAACAAAGGAAGGGGACTTAGCCTTGCATACATCCTTGATGGCCTCCAAAGAACTCTCGGCCCAAATAGCATCATCATAAGGCTCCACAAAGGTCACAAAATTCCTTCTAACCTTGCTCTCCAATATGGCACTAAGCTTGTTCCTATAGAAGAACACTCGATGTCCTTCATCCTTCATAAGCTTAGAAGAAAAGTGAGTAAGCTTATTGAACTTGGTAGTGAAGTCATGAACGGACATCTCTCCTTGCTAGTGCTCCATAAACTCCTTTAGGTGTTATTGCTTGAGCTCCTTAGGATAGAAACGGTCCTCAACAAGGGTATTGAAGCGATCCCACCCAAAATTAGTTTCTTGAGGGGCAACGGGGCTTCTCATAGACCACCATCTATCGGCTTCATTCACGAGAAAGTGAACGTCAATCCTCATTTTGTCACCTTATTGAACTTGAAATAGGGAAAATTGCTTCTCCATATCACGAAACCACTCTGATAGTTCGGTTGGGTCCACATCCCCTCCATAAGTCTTACCTTTGCTTCTTGCAAATTGGCGTGCAATCCAAGCATAACTCCCATGATAATTATTTTCTTCTTAGGAATGGCATTGTTACTTTTTTGATTGCGAAGCACTTGAGTGAGGGCTTCGAAGATATCATTCTAACTAGACGTGGTCTTACCATCTTCTAAAAAAAAATTGCAAACAAAGTTAGTACTTACCAAATAACACATATAAGAAGACTTCCAACTTAGTTCCTTAATTTATAGCCTTCTCTCATTCATTATTTAAGGTCAAGTTAAATTTAAGGTTGGGGTACACGTTATACACCCGCGACAGCGAAAATTAAACATACAAAAAAAGATGCGGAAAATAGAGAAGTTTTAATTTTTTTAATACAAACCACGCGGAGAACCAAAACAAGAGTACTAATAAAGTTTAAGAGTACTACAAGCGGAACTAAGTCCCCCAAAACAACAATAACATAAAAGATAGATTCTAAGCGCATAGGTAAACGTCGAAGTGTCAACGCTCGCTAACTCACACATGTCACACCCAAAAACCATCACTGACTTCAACATGTTCATTCATTAAACATGAATGTCACATTTAGTGGGGAGTAACTCGGGGTTCACCCAGCCATATCACATGAAAACAAAGGTTAGTAGAGCATAAAAGGATACATTAACATACATTTATAAGTATCATGCCAATTCTAACTATAACATTACATATGATCAAAATAAGTATGTGAGAATTGACAACGGTATAACCATCAAACATTCAAAACCTGAGAAGTCAAACCTTGCAATTGTAAAGCTAATAATGGCTTACATCTCCCCACTAGTGACCATAAAATCGAAGATGCTAACGACGGGACACACAATGTCATACAAGGGATCCCACAATCCAACATACATCCAACATAGGAAAGCATCACATTATCATGTTCATCCAACATATGAAGCAAAAACACTCTCATGGTAAACGACACACACTAGCATCGGTACTATGCAACAAGATGAACAAGTCTACGGGATAAGCGTTTCCCAAGACCGTATGCGATAAATGATTGGCATATTCATGACTCTAAACCTCCCGGTAGGACGACGATAATATAATACAGTTCTAGTCTAAACCTGACCAGACTCTCGGGTTGCACGTTTCCCGATTCGACATGCGATAAACATTTCACATCCAAGACTAGGACGACAGAATGGAAGCCGAGTACCCCAAATTCGGCAGACCAGCACGAAAGAGGCTGAAAGTGTTCAAGCATCCAAATCCAGCTTATCGACACGGAAGAGGAGATCAAGATAAAATAAGCAAGTACGCTACATGTAATGACACCGCCTCGCAAGAATACAACAGTTGACGTCCGGGTCGATCAATACCAATCGTTTGCCTCCCAACAATGACGTCATATTCGCACTAACATAATACACATGCACAAGAGATGTACCTCTATCGCTCCGACATAAAGTCTAACAAGGATAAGGGTACAAACGGGAAATGAGAGTTGAACATCATCCAACAATTACGACTCAATCGACTACTCATGGCATACGTTAAATTCTACGACATTTAAAATTATAGCATAGACAAACCATAAGTTCATCACATATAAGATCATATGAGAACGGAAATAGAATTGGGAAACAGGGGGTCCCCAGCAGGGTAGGCGATCGGCTGCTACCCCACCGGCTGGGCATCATGCCATAAAAAGAAAATGAGCAAAAAGCGTCGGGGGGTTCCCAGCCGGGTAGATGACCGGCTGCCGGCCCACTGGCTGGGCATCACGGCCAACATCAAAACTCACACTAATATAAAGGGACTTCCCTGCCGACCGGCCCATTGGTGGCCTGTCCATCGGCTGTGTGACAACCCTCGCGAATGCGGAAATAAAACATAACAAGCATGTGATTTATATAGCGGAAAATACGATGTTTTTGAAACTTTTTACACGCAAGATAGAAATACGAGGAATGTCAAATAATTAGAAACAAAATAAAATATACCACAAAGAGACGAAGTCTCTCAAAATGTTATGAATATCAAAGTGATTAGCAAACTAGCTAATAAACGTCTAGAGGTGTTTCATCCAGGGACAACGCCCGCTAGCTCACACCCGAACCCAAAATACCACAAGTAAAAAGCCATCCAATCAAGCAACCTGTTCATCCATGAAAAACATGAACGCCACAGTCAGTGGGGAGTAACTCCGGGTTCTCCCAGCCATATTACATTAAACGTTCATAGAAGGAAATACAAAAGTAGAAGCATGCATATATAGATATACATGTGAAATACGATAAGGATAGATAGGCAATTCAATATATGTGACAACCCTCGCGAATGCGGAAATATAAAACAAACAAGCATGTGAAATGATATGCGGAAATAGGTAGTTTTAAAAACTTTACACATGCAAGTTAAATAAAACGAGGAATGTCAAAATATTACAAACTAAATACGGAAATACAATAAAGAGACGGGGTCTCTTAAACTGTTAGCAAAGAACAAGTGTTTAGAAAAACTAGCTAATATCGTCTAGAGGTAAAAACTTCCAGAGACAACGCCCGCTAGCTCACACCCGAACCCAAAATAGTCACGCAAAAAGCAATCCATGCACGCAACCTGTTCATTCATGAAAAACATGAACGCCACAATCAGTGGGGAGTAACTCCGGGTTCTCCCAGCCATATCACATTAAACGTACATATAAGGAGATACAAAAGTAAAATCATGCATATATAGACATCCATGTGAGTTACGATAAGAATAGATATGCAATTCGATAAATAATGACAAGAGCATAAGGAATACAATTCCGAATCCATCATGTTATTCAAAGACTCGGGAAAGACACTCTTAGGCAACCGAATACGCTCACTAGGGCTTACATCTCACCGTTAGCGGTATAAGTTTGATAAGATTGAGACTCGACAGACAAACGAAGTCAAGTCATGCGATGATCACAATAAATCCAACATATTATCATCCATTCACAAACCAAGACATTGACGGTGTCCAATCATGCAATGACCATGAATAATATCATGAAATCACGCATTCAAAGACAACGACACAAGACGACATCTCTCACGGTAACTTGAAACGCACTAGCATCGTGTACATGGCAAGTATGATTAAAAGGCATCCACGAGATACAACATTTCCCTGAACTCATACACGATTCAATTCATTTCGTATAT
>JAIUZE010025499.1:0-24754 GCA_022085475.1 Heliosperma pusillum | reverse complement strand
CAACAAGTGAACATATACTTGTTAAAGACAGTAAAGCCTATCAATGTCATGGTCCAAGCTACTCATCTAGAATTAGAATGGTCAAGACGCCATATACTCATAATTCTCTATGGGTACTTAGTCAACACAACACTTATCATACAATCAAACCGTCACGGAAACAACTTCCTATCATGTGACTAATTGCATATAAATCATATTCAAATAACATATCGCCTCATATCTACTAAGGCTAGTTCATTAATTAAATACAACCTTACTTGAAGACAAATCCCCGACCCGAGTCCCGCGACGGGTCATCAGTCAAAACGGGGCTGACTAGGATATTAGTTTGACCAAACCCGTTGGTCAAACCGGTAGAAACAGAGTCTTTACCACATTAGAACTAGAACTAAAACTCACCATATTCATTACATGTTATTTTATTAAAACTTCTAACATGTGAATTATTAAATCCTACGAAAAATCCGCTTGACTTAAAGGATTTCAAATTAAACTACGATTTCGTATTATAATTTCTAACATGTGAGAAATAATAATTTTATGAAAAATACTTTTAATTAAATAATTTACTTATTAAAATTTCCCACTTGCTAAACATTACAAAACACGATTAATTAACACTAAACTCAAAAAACCGTCACAAGTTCAACAAGGTGACTTTTGGGCTGATTTGGGCCGGACCAACATGGGCCTGGACTGGCCCACGGGCTGTTTGGGCTGTTTTGGGGTTTTTATCGACTTTACTAAAACCGTTACCTAATATTTCCCGCATGCTTTAACATATTTAAAACCCGTCAAAACAACAACAAAACAAACAAGTATCGACACAACTCAAAGACCAAAACCCGGACCCACCATGGACCAACCCAGACCGGTCTGGACCGGGCCTGAACCGGCCTGAACCGGCCTGGTTTGGGTCCGGTTTGGGCTGATTTTCCAGCCCCATACACGGCTTCAACAACATCCAACAACAAATTATTTCCAACATGTTTTTAATTAACAAACAACCATTTTTTAACAACCAATTTAACCATCAATCATACAAAAATCATGATTATGAACAAATCATAAAATATGTCAAGAACACTAAACTTGTTATAAATTCATACAACATGATAAAAACAACTACTTATCATGTTACTACCAAAAATCCATAAATAACAACAACATGAACAAAAATAACAGGATGAACCAAAAACTAAAGAAACAAAGGCTATGTAACATTAAATCGTCGAGTAACTCGGAATCGTTACCTTAGCTAGCAAGTCAATTAGCACCAAAATAAGAAGTATAAACTAAGAAACCCTCCTACTAATCTTCACCCAAATATACGAGTCTCCAAACTCGTCTTCAAAATCTTCCCCTATAAGAAATGACAAGAAAACATTATTAGAACTTAAACTTGATTTTCCATAATTAAATGTTGAAAACGATTTTGTCGGATTTGAAATTAAACCGTACTTGAAGATGGAGAGCGAAGAGGAGATTCTAGAAATATAAGTTAGGACGGATTTAATTAAGAAATGAAAGTTTTATGATGATTTTGCTCAAGAACGACGAAGAACGGATGAAGAACGCTCAAGAACGAATGAAGAACGTTGAAGAACGATTAATTTGATCTTAATTTGATTTATTGTAAAATGAAAAGTTGTTAGTGAGTAATGATGAGTGGTTGGGCCGTGTACATATAGAAGAATTAGGAAGTCGGGTTTTGAAATTGTTGTTACGGAATTGACTCGGTTTTAATAATTATATTACGGTAATTGATTAAATATTAAGTTAATTAAATCAATTATCAAGATATTATGTTATTGTAATCAAAAGTAATGAAAATATCAAGGTCTAAGAGAGGAGAGGGAGCCGTGTGATGTTGTGCTTGTCGGGTCTGTTTTGTAAACGATTTGCGTAATTTCCGTTGACGGATCGATAAAGTAACAAATATCTAAGATATTTGTATTAGTTTAATCGAAACAACTAAAATATCTCAAGTGAGTGGAAAACGATGACATGGGCGTGTGACTCATGCCAAAGTCGAGTTTCGGGTTTGTTTCGGGATTTACGATGAGTCGGGAATAGTTAAATGATTCCCGGGTTTAAACCGTAAAACCTTATTATAAATTCCGAATAAATTCAAAATAATTTTATTAAATTATCATAAATCTAATAAATCTAAATAAAAATAAATTAAAAATATTATTTTTTTAAATAAAATTTCGGTCTTCAAAATTGTAAGGCGAGTCGGGAAAGTCAACGAAAGTCAAAGTCGACTTAAAAGTCAAGAAAAATCAAAGATGACTAAAAGTCAAGAAAAGTTTATGACGACTTAAAAGTCAAGAAAAGTCAATGACGACTTTAAAAAGTCAAGAAAAGTCAAAGATGACTAAAAACGGGATTTTCATGAAATCTCTCAGAAACTCCAAATACGAACTCAGAATTTCAAAATACGACTCGAAACAATAAATTCTATTTTAAAAACTTAACCTTGCTGAAAAGTATCCTTGTGAAATTTTACTAGAAAAATTGGGTACTTTTCGGGTTGTTACACAACTCACTTTTAATAAATTTCGTGCTCTTACTGAAAAATACTTTGCTAAACCAATTCGACAATTTTACTCTGACAATGGAGGAGAATACACGACACTCACATCAAACCTCAACCTCGATGGCATCACGCATCTCACTTCACCACCGCATGCTCCCGAACACAATGGTTTCGCTGAGCTTCGGCATAGACACATTGTAGAAACCGGTCTCTCACTCCTTACTCATGCTCATCTCCCTCTTACCTAATGGCCTTATGCTTTCTCCACCGCAGCTTACTTAATTAATCGGTTGCCCACTCTGTCACTTAATAAACAATCTCCGTATTTTAGATTATTCAATCAAGAACCGAATTACCTCAACCTCCATAATTTTGGTTGTCTCTATTTTCCGTGGTTGCGTCCTTACAATAACCATAAACTTCAGCCTCACTCCATCGAATGTGTGTTTGTTGGATATTCACCAACCCAAAGTGCCTATCTCTGCCTCGACCCAACTACTTCTCGTGTCTACACTTCCCGTCATGTAAAATTTATAGACGACCAATTCCCGCACCCCGACTCCACAATAACCCCAACACCTACCCGTCAATAACTCCCACTGATTGGTGCACCTTCTCCGTCTCCCTCTTGCACTCCCCTACCCCTGCTGCCCCTACTTCCCCTGCCACTGCTGCTCCTCCTTCCCCTGCCACTGCTACCGCCAGTGACACCAACACCAACCTGGCCCCTGCTACATCCACCCCCAATCCCCCACCTGATACCTCCACAACAATCGCCACCACACCCCCTGCCTCCCCTTCCCACCCTTATTCACCACAACCACCACCACCACCCCCACTTCCTCGACACATGACCCGACTATCCAACAATATCCGAAGACCGAACCCCAAATATGCTAAATTAGCCACTCTTCCTACCCACTATATTACCCCAACAAGCGTGAAGAAGGCCCTTGTTGACCTTCTTTGGGGTGTTGCAATGCAGGCCGAATACGACGCCTTATCCCACAATCAACTCTTGTCCCACCCGACTCCGTACCGAACATCATTGGATGTAAATGGGTCTTTTGAATTAAATATAATCCCTTTGGCACCTTAAAACAACATAAGGCACGCCTCGTTGCAAAGGGATTTAATCAACGACCCGGTCTTGACTATTCCGAAACATTTAGTCCCGTCATCAAGCCCACTACCATTCGCCTTATTCTATCCCTTGCCATTAGAAACAGTTGGTCGCTTCGTCAAATTGATGTGAATAATGCGTTTCTTCAAGGTACATTAAATGAATCCGTCTATATGGTTCAACCACCCAGGTTTGTTAATCCCACTAATGTAACAACCCTCGCGATAACGGAAATAAAACATAACAAGCATGCAATTTATATAGCGGAAAATACGATATTTTTGAAACTTTTTACATGCCAATAGAAGACTACAAGGAATGTTAGATAATTACAAACCAAAGTGTAATATACTACAAAGAGACGAAATCTCTCAAAACGTTATCAAACATCAAAGTTGTTTAGCAAAACTAGCTAAGAAACGTCTAGGGGTGAATCGTCAAGGCCAACGCCCGCTAGCTCACACCCAAACCCAAAAACAAGAAAAATCCATCCAAGCAACCTGTTCATCCATGAAAACATGAACGGCACAGTCAGTGGGGAGTAACTTCGGGTTCTCCCAGCCATATCACAAATAACATACTTAAACGGTAATAGACAAGTTGAAGCATACACACACACACACACACACACACACACACACACACACATATATATATATATATATATATATATATATATATATATACATATCTATATATAGAGTCAAGTTATAATGAGTCCACCTTCAAAATTGAGTCCATGAGTCCTCATCTTGCCCTTTGGATGAAAGAGATGGAGGGACAAGATTAGAACAAGATGGAAGGCTAAGATTAAAAGAAAAATGAATGGACAAGATTAAAACAAAATGAAAGGACAAGATTAGAATAAAATGAGTAAGTTTTAATGACTTTCACCTACATTCCGAGTGTAACTTTAATAATTATTTATGTAACTTCAACCTTTTTTTGTGTAACTTTAAATAAAAATGTGATTTAAACTATATAAATTTGAATTTATGTAATTTTAAGACAAATTTATGTGATTTTTGTTTTTTTATGAGACGAACTTTAGTCATTAAGAGTGAAACTTTAACCATTTTTTGTGTAACTTTAAATTAAAATGTGATTTAAACTATATAAATTTGAATTTATGTAATTTTAAGACAAATTTATGTGATTTTTGTTTTTTTATGAGACGAACTTTAGTCATTAAGAGTGAAACTTTAACCATTTTTTGTGTAACTTTAAATTAAAATGTGATTTAAACTATATAAATTTGAATTTATATAATTTTAAGACAAATTTATGTGATTTTTTTTTTTTTATGAGACGAACTTTAATCATTAAGAGTGAAACTTTAACCATTTTTTGTGTAACTTTAAATTAAAATGTGATTTTAACTATATAAATTTGAATTTACATAATTTTTAAACAAATTTATGTGATTTTAGTTTTTTATGAGTGTAACTTCAGCTCATACTAATGTAACTATAGTCATTAATTAAGTAACTTTAGTCCTTAATAAGATAACTTTAGTCCAGTGCAACTTTAGTCCATAATTGTGAAACTTTAATACATACTAGTGAAACTGTAGTCCATAATTGTGAAACTTTAGTACATAATAGTGAAATTTTAGTGTATACTAGTGAAACTTTAGTCCATAATAGTGAAACTTTAGTCCATAGTAGTGAAACTTTAGTCCATACTAGTGAAACTCTAGTACATAGTAGTGAAACTCTAGTACGTACTAGTGAAACTCTAGTACGTACTAGTGAAACTCTAGTACGTACTAGTGAAACTCTAGTACGTACTAGTGAAACTCTAGTACGTACTAGTGAAACTCTAGTACATAATAGTATAACTTCAGTCCATACTAGTGTAATTTTAGTTCATAATTTTGAATATTTAGTCAAAAAATAAAATATAAAAAAATGAGAAGTTAAAAAATAGAAAAACATTGGTGGTGGTTATTAAAAAAAAATATGAGATCTAGAAATTTTAAAAATGAAAACCAAGATTAAAAAAAAGAAAGTGAATCTGAAAAATGAAAAAGATCTAGAAATCTGAAAAAATGAGAAATAAACGTAAGAAATCTGAAAAAAAACCTGGATAAACTAAATAATTAATAACGAATCTGAAAAAAAGGTTAGTAAAAAACGAATCTAACATAAAACATAGATTTGAAATAAAAAATAAAAAAACATAACAAATCTGAAAAATAAAAAACGAGATTAGAAATAGCGGTAGTTTTTAACCTTTTTTCAGATCTAAAACGAGATTAAATAAATTTGATGATACAAATTAAAAAAAACAACCACCAACAAAATAAAAAAAACAAGGAAACAATAAAAAAACATCAGATTATGAAGAAAAATTTTTAAAAATAAAAAAGAGAACTAAATATGAAATCAAATCTGAAAAGAAAAAAAAAAAAGAAAAAAAGAGTGGAGGAGGGACGCGGGGGAAGAGGGAGGCAGAGGAGGAGGGAGGCGGGGGAGGAGGCAGGCGGAGGAGGAGGAAGGCGGGGGAGGAGGCAGGCGGAGGAGGAGGAAGGCGGGGGAGGAGGCAGGCGAAGGCGGGGGAGGAGGCAGGCGGAGGAGGAGGGAGGCGGGGGAGGAGGCAGGCGGAGGAGGAGGGAGGCGGAGGAGGAGGGAGGCGGACGGACCCGGAGCAGGGCGGCGGAGCAAGGGGAGGCGGGAGCATGGCGGCGTCGGGGGAGGGGACCGGTGGGGGTGGGGGTGGGGGTGGTGGACCGGTGGGAGAGGGTTAGGGTTTTTTTTCTTTGGTTTTTTTTTTTAAAGAGGATGTTAGAGAGAGAAAGGAGGTAGAAAGAGAATGAGAAATGTGAAAATGAAAGAAGATGAGTGAAAAAGGGTATATATATTAGGGTTTGAAGAGATTGGATTGTGTGTGTCTCACAATCTTGACCCTCCATTTTGTTTTAATCCTAGCCATTCATCCTCTTGATCCAATGGCTTGGATTAGGACTCAAGGACTCAAAGTTAAGGAAAGACTCATTTGAACCTAACTCTCTCTATATATATATATATATATATATATATATATATATATATATACATATATATATATATATATATATATATACATGTGAATTACGAGAAGGATAAATAGGCATTTCAATATATATAAAGTTATAGGCATATGAGGTACAAAACTATAAGCATCAGATTATAGACAAACTCGGGGAAGACACCCGTAGGCAACTATATACTCACTAGGGCTTGCATCTCACAATTAGCGGCATATACTTGATAAGATAGAGACTCGACATATAAACCACACCAAGTCATCCAATGGTCACAAATAATCAACATATAACCATCCATCCAAACGTACGAATACGGTGACAACATCTCTTACGGTTAATGACACGCACTCATACAGGATTCACATTTCGTATATGTAGACTCAATTCCTCTCCGTAGGACGACGATAATAATATCCTATCCTAGTCTAAACCTGGCCAGACTCTCGGAGAAAACATATTCTGATTCGACATGCGATACACATTTCGCATCCAAGACTCGGTCAAACACAGAAGCCGAGTACCCCAAATTCGGCCAACCTTCACAAAAGAGACGGAAAGAGCACAAGCATCATAAACAAGCGGTACGCTACATGAAATGACACCGCCTCGCAAGTATACGACATTTGACGGCCAGGTCGATCAACGCAATGCGTTCGCCTCCCAACAACGTCGTCATATCCCCACTAAAATATGGATACAAGCATTAAGGATACATCTCCTCGTTTCGACATTCCAGTCTAACGAGCGAGGAGTTATAGCCGGGGAATGAGAGTTCATAGCACTTAACAAATAGTGCTCAAATCAAAACATAGGTAAAACCGACTCAAAGGGGGATATATCAAAAACCGTCACAAAACATGTGATATAAGCGAATGGGATATCATATATTCTAAACATGAATATTTAAAGCTATTACGTAAATTTATATGACAATTAAACCGTTCAAACTATTATAAATGAAAGTATAAGAAAAGAATTATAAGAAGAAATACAGCGCGTGCCAGCCGGTCAAGGTGACCTGCCGCCGGCTACCCGACTGGCACTTTAACAACAATCGATAATTAATAAAATACAGGGTGATCCAGCCGGTAAAGTGGACCGGCTGCCGGCTACCCGGCTGGGACCATAAGTCATTTGAGAAAAGAGGAAGGATAAGGGGGTGTCTCAGCCGGTCGGCTGACCGGCAGGTGGTCGACGGCTGAGACTTACGTTATACCAAAAATACTTCAAAATACCAATTTCAAGTCAGCCACGTCCCAGCCGGTCGGCCGGCTGAGACCAACATCACACGAAAATCATCACTTATCACCTATGAACATCAACTATCATCAATACTCATTAACAATTATCAACAAACAACAACCATCATCAACAAACACAAACTCTATGAATACTCATCCTATTCTAAATACATTTACTAACATCGAAAACACATTAAAGCACGTATTGATATCGAGAAACCTTTCACCGTTACCTTTTCGCGTCTTCAATCTTCTTCCAATTCTTCCTCCACTAGGTAGTAATCTTTGTTGGGGTCTTGAAGGTCTCCACCTATAATTAGACAACAAAAGATGAATATAATTCACCTTTGAGAAAGACGGTAGTTTTATTACCAAATAAGATAGAGGACAATAAGAGGGAAAGATTATGACAAAAATTAGAGGATTTGGGTGAGTACTAAAGGAGTAGTGATGATCTTGAGCTTGATCAAAAAAGGGGTTTAGGTTTGTGGTTACTTGTTGAGGAAGAAGGAGTAAGTGGAAAAAGAATGAGGGAGTTAGGGTTTAAAGGGGCTTATAAAGTGAGTGGAAAAATATGGAAAAAGCTCAAAAGCGCCTTAAGGCTTAACTCACACGGAATTTCGAGTAAAGTCCGAATACGAACTCGGATTTGCTAAATTAGACACGGGTAACTAAGTTCTAGACTAAATCTAAATTTACGCTGAAAAGTATCCGTATAATATTTTTAATATAAAAATAGGGTATATTTGCGGGTGTTACAATCACCCCACCTTTTAAAATGTTTCGCCCTCGAAACTTTAGCGAAAGAAAGATACCTTAATCGAATAGGCTTGGATATTTAATACGTATAGCAGCTTCCGGATCCCACGTCTCTTCTTCAACATTAGCACATCTCCACAAAATTTTCACTAAAGGCACCACTTTACTTCTCAACTTTTTGTCTTTGCGATCTAGAATGCGGATTGGCTTCTCTTCAAAGGACAAATTCGGTTCGAGCTCGGGAATTTTGGCTTGAAAAACATGGCTTGGGTCACTAATGTACTTCCTCAATTGAGAAACATGGAAGACATCATGAACTTTGTTCAAATTCGGGGGCAAATCCAACTTGTACGCTATGGGCACCAATTATTTTCACAATATTAAAGGGTCCAATGTATTTCGGGCTCAATTTACCCTTTACACCAAACCTTTTAACACCCTTCATTGGAGATACTTTCAAGAACACTTTATCTCCAACTTCAAATTCCAACGGTCTTCTTCGGACATTGGCATAGGATTTTTGTCGGTCTTGAGCGGCTTTCATTCTATCACGAATAACCTTCACATGATCAATGGTCTCAACAAGAACATCGGGACCTAAGTCACGAACATCACTCAAATCATTCCAACAAATGGGACTTCGGCACTTTCTTCCATATAGAGTTTCGTAAGGAGCCATCTTGATCGAGGCATGATAACTATTGTTGTAAGAAAACTTCACCAACGGTAGACTCTTTTCCCAAATAGATTGGAAGTCGAGTGCACAAGCCCTAAGTAAGTCTTCTAAAGTCTAAATAGTCCTCTCGGTCTGACAATCGGTAGCGGCATGATACGCGGTACTCATCAACAACTTACTACCCATGGCTTCTTGTAAGGCCTTCCAAAATATCGAACAAAACCTCGGGTCTCGGTCGGATATGATCTCCTTGGGAACACCATGATATGTGACGATCTCATCAACATAGGCTTTGGCTAGGCGATCTAAACTCCAAGTCTCTTTGATCAGAATGAATCTGGCACTCTTGGTCAAACGATCAACAATAACCCAAACGACATCTTTACTTCCAACGGTCCTTGGCAAAGCCATGACAAAATCCAAAGAAATAGATTCTCACTTCCATAGTGGAATATCCAAAGGTTGTAGCAATCCACCGGGCCTCTTGTGTTCGATTTTCACTTGTTGGCAAGTAAGACATCTTCCAACATAGGACACAACATCACTTTTCAAATTCGGCCACCAAAATTGTAGCTTCAAGTCTTTATAAATCTTATCACCTCCGGGGTGGACAGAGTAAGGAGAAAGGTGAGCTTCATCAAGAATTCACTTCCTTTAATCAAGAGTATTAGGCACGAACACTCGGTCATGGAGTCGAAGGACACCTTTGTCATCAATCTTGAAGTCTTTAGCTTTTCCTTTTAGAAGCTTGACTTGAATAGACTTGTAGGTAGGATCATCAACTTGGCTTTCGCGGATCTCGCGGAAAAGAACGGGTTCGGCAACCATGGCACCAACATAATCAAATCCACGTACCACGAACTCCAACTTCAACTTTCGAAACTCGGCACAAAAATCATCGGGTAACACCCACATAGCATTCAAGGCATGAGAAGATTTCCTACTAAGAGCATCGGCAACAAAATTGGCCTTCCCTTCATGGTATAGCAACTAAAAGTCATAGTCATTCACTAATTCCAACCATCTTCTTTGTCTCATAATCAACTCTTTTTGAGTAATTATGTACTTCAAACTCTTGTGATCGGTGAATATGCGATAATGAACACCAATAAGATAGTGTCTCCACACTTTTAAGGCATGGACCACGGCGGCTAATTCCAGATCATGAGTAGGGTAGTTCATTTCATGAACTCTCAATTGTCTCGAAGCATAAACTACCACTTTCCTACTTTGCATAAGTACACAACCCAATCCCATCTTGGAAGCATCACAATTGTCATCAAAGTCTACACCATCTTCAGGTAAAGTTAACACCGGGGCGGTAGTCAACCTTTTCTTTAACTCTTGAAAAGCGGCTTCACAAACTTCATTCCATACGAACTTGGTTTCCTTCTTCAACAGTTGAGTCATCGGTCTGGCAAGCTTTGAGAAATCTTTGACAAATCTACGGTAGTAACCAGCTAAACCAAGAAAGTTTCGGACTTCTCTAACATCGGTTGGACTCTTCCAATCAACCACAGCTTCAATCTTAGAAGGGTCTACCATCACACCTTCTTTAGAGATTACATGTCCAAGAAAGGACACCTTAGGTAACCAAAATTCACACTTGTCAAGATGCAAAGCACACCCAAAAATGGTCCTAAGATGCAAAGCATGTTCTTCTTCGGTCTTATAGAAAATAAGGATTTCGTCAATGAAAACCAGTACACACTTGTCAAGATACTCACTAAAAGTGCGGTTCATTTGATCCATGAAAATAGCGGGAGCATTAGTCAATCCAAATGGCATCACCTTGAACTCAAAGTGACCATATCTTGTACTAAAAGCGGTCTTCGGTATATCGGCATCACGAACGGGAATTTGGTGAAAACCAGATCTCAAATATATCTTGGAAAAAGTAGAGGCACCCTTTAGTTGATCGAACAAATCTTCAATTCTTGGCAAAGGACACCTATTCTTGAATATAATTCGGTTCAACTCACGGTAACCAATACAAAGTCTCATGGAACCATCCTTCTTCTTCACAAAGAGAACGGGAGCACCCCAAGGCGAGGCACTCGGTCGAATGAAACCTTTTTCAATCATATCATCAAGTTGCTTCCTTAACTCTTTCAATTCGGTTGGAGCCATACGGTAAGGAGCTTTAGCTATGGGTCTGGATCCGGGTACAAGATCAATGGAAAACTCGATATCACACTCGGGAGGGATCCCGGGCAAGTCTTAGGGGAATACATCAACAAAGTCACAAACTATAGGTACATCTTCAATATTTGGTAAGGAGGTAGTTGTAGAAGTCACAATACACAAGAACGCTTGGTGACCCTTTCTTACCATACTAACCAACTTCATTGAGGAAATCAATTGTACACCCATTCGGGAATGAGATCGCTTATAGGTTATTCTAACTCGTAAAGGACTCTTTAAATAAATCTTTTGATTTCTACACTCGAATCTAGCATGGTACAACGGTAGCCAATCAATACCTAGAATTACATCAAACTCTCCTAGAGGAAACTTAAGGAGATTAGCGGGAAAGATAACACCCGCAATAGAAATAGGAACATTAGGGTAAAGAGTAGAACATGAGATAATTTCTCCGGATAGTAAGGATATGAGAGTATCCTCACTAGAAGTAGGCTCGATAGATAACTTATCAACATAAGTTGAAGACACAAAGGACATGGATGCACCGATATCAAATAGAATAAGACACGGTTGCTCTAAGATTGAGAACATACCCCTAATTATCTCCGGATGAGCATCGGCTTCGGCTCGGCTTAGAACTAAGATTGATCCCTTGGGTTTGGCAATTGGAAGGGGCAACTTCCGATCGGGGCAATCATCATAGCGATGACCACTTTTCTGGCAAAAGAAGCAAACATAAGGTCGGTTGAAGCATCCTACACCGGGGTGGCGTGGATGTCTACAACGGTTACAAAAGCGACCTTGATCTTGAGCTTGAGCTTGAGCTTTGAGAGGGAGCATAAGGCCTATGAGCCACATTAGAAGTAGCCCGGGGAGATAAAAGAGCCCTTGCATTTGCATTTTGGGGAGGGTTGAATCTCCGCTTGTTAGCATAAGCATTGGAAGACGACGGAGTAAACGACCTTTTCCCATAGAAGTTTGGCCTAGGTGCGAAGGAAGGAGGGGGACTCTGCATCATTGCTTCATCCTTGATGGCCTTCATGGAGTTCTCGGCCAAAAGGGCATCATCATACAACTCTCCAAAAGAGGTAGAATTCCTCCATACTTTGCTTTGGAGCAAAGCACTAAGCTTATTACGGTTGTAAAAAGCTCGGTCTTCGTCATCCTTGATGAGCTTGGTGCAAAGTGAGCAAGCTTCTTGAATTGAGTGGTGAAGTCTTGAGCCGTCAAGTCACCTTGCTTGAAATCAATGAATTCCTTGAGCCTTTGTTGTTTGAGCTCATTGGGATAAAATCGGCCATCAACAAGAGCCTTTAAACATTCCCAATTTAAATCGACTTCAAGAGTAGCGGTGGGATTAGTAATCGCCCACCAATTGTCGGCTTCCCTCAGAAGAAAGTGCTTAGCAATCCTCACCAATTGTCGGCTTTTCCATCTCCCGAAACCACTCCGAAAGTTTGGTAGGGTTCGGTTCTCCACCATACGGCGTGGTCTTGATCCTAGCAATTTTGCTAGCCACCCAAGCATAGGCTCCTTGGTGATTATCTTCTCTATGAGGAGGGGCTTGGTTTCCTTGAGCATTGGCCGCATCTTGTTGATTGCGTAGGACTTGATTAAGAGCCTCTAGAATGACATTCTCTACTAGTCGAGGTCTAACCATCTTCATAAGAGACAAAAACAAGACAAGTTAATCCTAACACTTAGCATGAACAAAGAGACTACCAAGTAAACTCTTTAAATTCTACCCATCTCTCATTTATTATTTCAAGGTCAAGTAATTTAAGTTTAGGGTCCACGTGTGTGCGTCGGGAGCGTCATAGGCTCTGATACCAACTGTGACAACCCTCGCGATAGCGGAAATAAAACATAACAAGCATGCAATTTATAAAGCGGAAACTACGATATTTTTGAAACTTTTTACATGCCAATAGAAGAGTACGAGCAATGTCAGATAATTACAAACCAAAGTGTAATATACTACAAAGAGACGTAGTCTCTCAAAACGTTATCAAACATCAAAGTTGTTTAGCAAAACTAGCTAAGAAATGTCTAGGGGTGAATCGTCAAGGCCAACGCCCGCTAGCTAACACCCGAACCCAAAAACAAGAAAAAACCATCCATGCAACCTGTTCATCCATGAAAACATGAACGGCACAGTCAGTGGGGAGTAACTCCGGGTTCTCCCAGCCATATCACAAAAAACATACTTAAACGGTAATAGACAAGTAGAAGCATACATATATATATATATACATGTGAATTACGAGAAGGATAAATAGGCATTTCAATATATATAAAGTTATAGGCGTATGAGGTACACAACTGTAAGCATCAAATTATAGATAAACTCGGGGAAGACACCCTTAGGCAACTAGATACTCACTAGGGCTTGCATCTCACCGTTAGCGGCATATACTTGATAAGATAGAGACTCGACATATAAACCACGCCAAGTCATCCAATGGTCACAAATAATCAACATATAACCATCCATCCAAACGTACGAATACGGTGACAACATCTCTCACGGTTAATGACACGCACTAGCACCATGTACATAGCAAGTATGGTCAACACGCATCCACGGGTTACACATTTCCCTGAACTCATACACGATTAACATTTTGTATATGTAGACTCAATTCCTCCCGGTAGCAAGACGATTATATTATCCGATCCTAGTCTAAACCTGGCCAGACTCTCGGAATAAACATGTTCCGATTCGACATGCGATACATATTTCGCATCCAAGACTCGGTCAAACACAGAAGCCGAGTAACCCAAATTCGGTCAACCTTCACGAAAGAGGTGGAAAGAGCACAAGCATCATAAACAAGCGGTACGCTACATGCAATGATACCACCTCGCAAGTATACGACATTTGACGGCCAGGTCGATCAGCGCAATGCGTTCGCCTCCCAACAACGTCGTCATATCCCCACTAAAACATGGATACAAGCATTAAGGATACATCTCCTCGTTCCGACATTCCAGTCTAACGAGCGAGGAGTTATAGCCGGGGAATGAGAGTTCATAGCACTTAACAATTAGTGCTCAAATCAAAACATAGGTAAAAGCGACTCAAAGGGGGATATATCAAAAACCGTCACCAAAACATGTCATATAAGCGAATGGGATATCATATATTCTAAACATGAATATTTAAAGCTATTACGTAAATTTATACGACAATTGAACTGTTCAAACTATTATAAATGAAAGTGTAAGAAAAGAATTAGAAGAAGAAATGCAACGCGTGCCAGCCGGTCAAGGTGACCGGCCGCCGGCTACCCGGCTTGCACTTTAACAACAATCGATAATTATTAAAAATACAGGGTGTTCTAGCCGGTAAAGTGGACCGGCAGCCGGCTACCCGGCTGGGACCATAAGTCATTTGAGAAAAGAGGAAGGATAAGGGGGTGTCTCAGCCGGTCGGCAGACTGGCAGCCGGTCGGCCGGCTGAGACTTACGTTATACCAAAAATACTTCAAAATACCAATTTCAAGTCAGCCAAGTCCCAGCCGGTCAGCAGACTGGCGGTCGGTCGGCGGCTGAGACTAACATCACACGAAAATCATCACTCATCACCAATGAACATCAATTATCATCAATACTCATTAACAATTATGAACAAACAACAACCATCATCAACAAACACAAAGTCTATGAATACGCATCCTATTCTAAATACATTTTCTAACATCGAAAATAAATTAAATCACGTATTGATATCGAGTAACCTTCACTGTTACCTTTTCGCGTCTTCAATCTTCTTCCAACTCTTCCTCCACTAGGTAGTAATCTTTGTCGGGGTCTTGAAGGTCTCCACCTACAATTAGACAACAAAAGATGAATATAATTCACCTTTGAGAAAGAAGGTAATTTTATTACCAAATAAGATAGAGGACGATAAGAGGGGAAGATAATGACGAAAATTAGAGGATTTGGGTGAGTACTGAAGGAGTAGTGATGATCTTGAGCTTGATCAAAAATGGGGTTTAGGGTTTTGGTTACTTGTTGAGGAAGAAGGAGTAAGTGGAAAAAGGATGAGGGAGTTAGGGTTTAAAGGGGGTTATAAGGTGAGTGGAAAAATATGGAAAAAGCCCAAAAGCGCCTTAAGGCGTAACTCATACGGAATTTCGAGTAAAGTCCGAATGCAAACTCGGATTTGCTAAATTACACACGGGTAACTAAGTTCTAGACTAAATCTAAAATTACGCTTAAAATTATCCGTATAATATTTTTAATATAAAAATCGGGTACATTTGCGGGTGTTACAAATAACCCCGATTATGTGTGCAAATTCCAAAAAGCGATTTATGGCCTTAAACAAGCCCTTCGAGCTTGGTACACGGAACTTAGAAATTACCTCGTCCAATATGGTTTTCGAAAGTCTATCTCAGATTCCTCTCTTTTGATCTTTTATCACCCTAATGTTAAGTTGTTTGTTTTAGTCTATGTGGATGATATAATCATTGAAGGACCGTGGATCCCCGAAGTAAACAAATTTATCGCTGCCATATCCGTTCCATTTTCTCTCAAGGACCTTGGCCCAATTTCTTATTATCTAGGCATGGAAGTAACCCCGACTACAAAAGGTCTTCATCTCAATCAAACGAAGTACATTTCTGACCTCCTGACACACCACAAGATGTCTGATTGCAGCCCCTCTACAACACCCATGTAACATCACCCACCCCTGACTCGATGTTCCGATCAACTTATTCATGATGCCACTAATTATCGCGTTATCGTAGGTAGCCTTCAGCACCTCTCCCTCACGCGCCCCGACATTGCATTCTCGGTCAACAAATTGGCCCAATTTCTTACCCACCCGACATCCACTCACTGAGTTGCTCTTAAGAAACTTCTCTGGTATCTCAATGGAACCATTCATCTCGGCATTACCTTACTCAAAGATACCCCGCTCAATCTCCATGCTTGTTGCGACGCTGATTGGGTCGGCGACAAAGACGACTACATATCAACGACAGGTTACATTGTATTTCTTGGTCATAATCCGATTTCATGGTCCTCTAAAAAGCAAAGGGCACTGTCACGATCCTCAACTGAAGCAGAATTCAGGGCTGTTGCGGACACAATGGCTGAAGTGCTTTGGTTAAAATCACTACTCTCTGAACTCAACCTTTACTCAACACCCACTCCGGTTCTTTTTTGAGATAACTTGGGTGCTACAAACTACTCTACTAATCCCATTTTCCACTCACGCATGAAACATTTAGCCCTTGCCTTTCACTTTGTCCGAGAACAAGTGCATCTCGGTACTATTCGAGTTCAATATATCAATGGAGATGATCAATTAGCTGACTCGTTAACGAAACCGCTTCCTAAACCACGCCATTCGCTGCTTACATCCAAGATCGGTCTAACTCTTAGACCGTCCGTCTTGCGAGAGCATATTAAGGATCAAGTATAGTAAATAACTACAATTAAGGGAATGATTATTCCATAATGATATCCCTTATATTCCCCCTATAATCAAGCTAGTATATTGCAATTTAGGTAGTTTTATTTATATGTTCACATTTGTATTCTTTCCTGTTCATATTTGTATTCCTTCCTATAAATTGTATACTAACAATTGTATCAGTAACGTATCAATAATATAAATTACTTACACATAGCATTGGCATGAGCTTCGTACATTGAATATAATATCTCCCATTTAAGGCTGGGTTTCCCCACCAATGAAAAACATAACTCATCGCCTACAAAAATGAACATATATGAAATTAAAACGTAGTAGATTTAAATACATTCGAAAAATCCCTCCATTAAGAGATAAATTGGTCACATCTTGCAGACCAACATGTGTATAAGACTTTACCTAAGGACATTAGTAAAGAGTAACAATGGCCACAATCAATGAAAAATTAGTTAATTGAAATAAGTAATTACTATTCATGATAAACTAGTTCATAGCAATAAGTAATTGGCCAAATATAGCATGTTCAAAAATGACACAAAAGACATTACTAACCATCCATGTTTCACCCACCCTCGTTGCGTGGATTCTCCTTGTAACACCCGCAAATGTACCCTATTTGTAAATAAAAATATTATACGGATACTTTTCAGCGAAATTTTAGATTTAGTCTAGAACTTAGTTTCCGTGTCTAATTTAGCAAATCCGAGTTCGTATTCGGACTTTACTCGGAATTCATTTTGAGTTACGCCTTAAGCCGCTTTTGGGCTTTTTCCACATTTTTCCACTAACCCTCTTTATAACCTAATTCCCTCATTTTCCACTCATCCTCTTCACTCACCTCTTCTTCCTCATACAAACCACCAAAACCCTAACACCATTTTCAATCAAACTCAAGCTCCTCACTACTCCTTCATTACTCACTCAAATCTCCTTATTTTCATCTTAATCTTCCGCTCTCATCGTCCTCTACCTTATGTGGTAATAAAATTACCGTCTTTCTCATTTTCAATTTTTCCGTCTTTCTCAAAGGTGAATTATATTCATCTTTTGTCGTCTTTGTATAGGTGGAGACCTTCAAGACCCCGATAAGGATTACTGCCTAGTGGAGGAAGACTTAGAAATCGATTGAAGACGCGTTAAGGTAACGGTGAAGGGTTACTCGATATCAATACGTGTTTTAATGTGTTTTTGATGTTAGTAATAGAATAGGATGATTATTCATAGGATTTGTGTTGTTGATGATGGTTGTTGTTTGTTGATAATTGTTAATGAGTATTGATGATTGGTGATGATATTTGATGCTTGTTGATGTTCATTGGTGTTAAGTGATGAATTCGTGCATATATCGTCCCAGCCGGCCGACCTGCCGCCGGTCAGCTCAGCTGACCGGCTGGGAGTTGGCTGACTTGAAATTGGCATTTATGATGTATATATCCTATTACGTAAGTCTCAGCCGGCCGACCGGGAGCCGGTCAGCCGACCGGCATAGACACACCTCATTTCCTTCTTCTTTTCTCAATAGGTATATGGTCCAGCCGGGTAGCCGGCAGCCGGTCCACTTGAGCGGCTGGATCATGCTGTATTTTTGATGATTTTCAAATGTTACTGAGGTGCCAGCCGGGTAGCCGGCAGCCGGTATACTTGACCGGCTGGTACACGCTACCATTCTTCTTCTAATTCTTTTCTTATACTTTCATTTATAATAGTTCGCATGGTTTGTTTATCGTATAAATTTACGTAATGGCTTTAAATATTCATGTTTAGAATATAGGATATCCCTTTCGCTTGTATCGCATGTTTTGTGATGGTTTTTGATATGCCCCCCTTTGAGTCACTTTTACCTATGTTTTGATTTGAGCACTAATTGTTAAGTGCTATGAACTCTCATTCCCCGGCTACCTCCTCGCTCGTTAGACTGGAATGTCGGAACGAGGAAATGTATCCTTAATGCTTAAATGCATGTTTTAGAGGGGAGATGACGACGTTGTTGGGAGGCGAACGCTTTGCGTTGATCGACCCGGCCGTTAAAGGTCGTATACTTGTGAGGTGGTGTCATTGCATGTAGCGTACCGCTTGTTTATGATGCTTGTGCTCTTTCCGCCTCTTTCGTGAAGGTTGGCCGAATTTGGGGTACTCGGCTTCTGTGTTTGACCGAGTTTTGGATGCGAAATGTTTATCGCATGTCGAATCGAAAAATGTGATTCCGAGAGTCTGGCCATGTTTAGACTAGGACCGTATTATTATCGTCATCCTACCGGGAGGAAATGAGTCTACATATACGAAATGTTAATCGTGTATGCGTTCAGGGAAATGTTTATCCCGTTTGTGCGATTTTAATCATACTTGCAATGTACAAGGTGCTAGTGCGTGTCATTACCATGAGAGATGTTGTCAACGTATTCGTACGTTTGGATGAATGATTATATGTTGATTATTTATGACCGTTGGATGGCTTGGCGTAGTTTTTATGTCGAGTCTCTATCTTATCAAGTATATGCCGCTATCTGAGATGCAAGCCCTAGTGAGTATATAGTTGCCTAAGAGTGTCTTCCCCGAGTCTGTTTATAATCTGATGCGTACAGTTTATATGTCGAGTTCTATCTTATCAAGTATTTGCCGCTAACGGTGAGATGTAAGCCCTAGTGAGTATATAGTTGCCTAAGGGTGTCTTCCCCGAGTTTGTCTATAATCTGATGATTACGGTTTTGTACTTCATGCACCTATATCTTTATATATATTGAAATGCCTATTTATCCTTTTTGTAATTCACATGTATATCTATATATGCATGCTTTTACTTGTGTATTACCGTTTAAGTATGTTATTTGTGATATGACTGGGAGAACCCGTATTTACTCACCACTGACTGTGACGTTCATGTTTTCATGGATGAACAGGTTGCTTGGATGGATTTTTCCTTTTGTCTTTGGGTTCGGGTGTGAGCTAGCGGGCGTTGGCCTTGACGTTTCACCCCTAGACGTTTCTTAGCTAGTTTGCTAATAACTTTGATATTTGATAACGTTTTGAGAGACTACGTCTCTTTGTAGTAACGTTATACTTTAGTTTGTATTTATTTGACATTCCTCGTACGTTTCTTTTGGCATGTTAAAAGTTTCAAAAATATCGTATTTTCCGCTATATATGTTGCATACTTGTTATGTTTTATTTCCTCTATCGCGATGGTTGTCACACTCCTCCTTATCTCTGCAATCAGTTTTGGACGGACCTTCATGAATAACACCTTGGTTTACAGTAATATCTGGGTTAATATGTTCGTTTTTTTACGCAGATAATGGTCATGTTGTCGCCTATATTCAAATAACTCTTTTTCAATGACAGGTATCTCAAATATGCTTGAAGAATGGAAGGATGAGAGGATGATTCAAATGTGGAAGGTTTTTTTGTTGTTGCTACAGTATTACTATTAAGTATTACTCTTTCTTGTAAAGAAGAAAAACACCTAGAAGTGTAATCGATTTGCATAGGGAAATGTTTGCAAGGGAAAAAAAAGAATTTCTCGTGAGTCTATTAAAATATAGTAGCATTAATTGATTAAAATAATAAACTATATTATTATATAGTAGCACTAGTTGTTTATGGTAGTGCAATGTTGTAGTAATCAGGTAAAAGTGACCTGTATCACACTAACCATTTGTGCGACGGTCGTAGTATAGAATTTGCGTAGATAAATAAACATTATTTATTATGAATATTATAAATATGAAAAAAAATACCGGACAAAACTAAAATCCAAATATACGGTATTCAACGCGTATTTGCATACGTGATAGAGACAATATAGAATTATGCAAATGATATACCCTTAAGAAACATATTATTCAACGATATTCTAAACTCAAAACACTAACTGATAACCCCAAATGCTCTCCAAAGAAAACCCAACAATACCCATCAGGCTCACAACTTTCCTGACTCCAAAAACCCTGTCACCATTATTTTATCAATCTGTCAACCTTAGAAATAATAAAACCTAAACAAAAAAAAGGTAATCTAAATTCATGAAAAATTTTACATATAAAAAAAATTGTTGTTTGATTGATGTGTTACTGTATAAAAACCGGATTTGCCGTGAAACTCATCAACTAGAAAAAAATAAAATTCACACTTACATAAAACTGACATACAAAAGTAACAAGATTGATTAATATACTTGAAAATGAAATGGAGAACACAATCACTCCACCCATCAGCAGAACTAGAAACATTGTCATATAAACGTATGATTTGAGATCCACCAAATTCAAGGTTGGTTTATCCATCACAGTTATACCACCACACATCCAATGTTTCACATATCGACAGTTTTGTAATTTACTGAAAAAAGAAACACTTCAGGTGCACTATATTGTGCGTTTTCGGCCTAACAAAATTTATGTTAGTAACAATGATTCTACTTTAGAAATTTTTTTTATAAATTTAGCAAAAACAAATTAAAGGAGTATACTGACATCTGATGTCATAGACTGGTCAATATATAAATACTTAGCAAACCCAAAATCAGCAATTTTGGTATTATCATTGTAATCGACAAAAATGTTGGACAGGTTAAGATCACGGTGAACTATATTATGGGAATGCATACTTTATTCAACAAATGTTCGGCCATTGCTAATAAAAAGAATTTAATCCAATAAAAGTACTCCAAACATTCATATAAAAGTTAAAAATAAAAATATTAAGATTTACCTTGATTTTCCTTGTCATAGAGATCATTTATACGTTGTTCAAGAGATTTTGGAACAAACTTCATAAATAGTCATAGATGACACACAACAAACATCTTTTCTGACCTATATACGAAAAAATAAAATTTCAAAATCATAGACAAAAAAACTATTTCAAAAATGGCAATAAACGGAATAAACTGAAAATTAATGTATAATATTTTCATGTTTGTAGCTAGACTACAGTGAAAACTCATTAAAAAATAAATCAGGAACGCCATCATGGACTAAAGCTAACTTCTTCAAAACAAACACGTTATCCTTACCATCTTCAACCTTGAAAACAGTACCGAAATTCCCTTTTCCAATATACTTGAGAATTGAATAATTCTTAATTTTATTCTGCGGTGAAAATCTAGTGTTCAAATTTAGAGATATTAACAGCAACAATAAAAACAACAACAATTTACAATTCGTGGCAAAATTTTGCGCAGCCCCGGGAAAATTTTATTTCCAAAGTTCGAAAAACATTTATGCCACGGGAAATTTTTGTCCGTGGCAAAAGTTAGAAAAATAAAATCTTGCCACGATCTATGTCACCCAGTGGCGAAAGTTAATTAGCCACGAATAGTTCCTTGACAAATATTCTTTTAAACCAAGACTTACGTCTTGTCTATAACAACATGTTTGCTCAGCCCAAATTAATAAATACCCATGGCGAAAAGCTCTCCATACTTAAATCAAGATATATTTATGTTAAGAAAATCGTAGAAAAAATGTCTTTTTAAATAAAACTACAAATGTTGAATGAAATTTAAACAATATTAAAATAAATTTAGATATAAAATTATGAAAATAATTACATTATTTAATAAAAAATAGGGAAAATAAATTAAGTTGAAAAGTAAAACATCTATTCATTTAGCACGCAAGCATTTACCATATGAATATTGATTAAGTTGAAAAATGTGAAGGTAGTGATATTTATATGCTCGTGTATATGATGTATTCGATAATAACGCATGTTATTATGACCCGTGCATTTCTTGCACGGGTTTAAAACTAGTACTCCCTCTTAGTTGCTCATTTCTTATTGAGTAAGTCGGGTTTTTTTTTCGTCTTTTATTTGGATGTGGTGTCTGTGTTTTGTGTGGTCCAAATTCATTTATATGTGGTGTAATGTAATTTGTGTGGTCAAAATTCATTTCTTTAATTCTTGTGGAAATTGGAAAAGGGAAGAAATGAGTGACTAGGAGAGAATACATTTAATTCCAACGTCAACCTATTAACCAGTAGTTCAATATCTAAACCCATCAACGTCTAAGCAACAACAGAATAAAAATCTAAATGCGTCAAAGTCCAAACAACAGAATAAAAATACCAACTGTTCAAATGAAATAACAACGCTACTGCGGAAGTCACATATGGAACAACTGACAAAACTTTAACGAACTCAAGTGGCTAACAGGTATTAAGAGTGACCAACGACAGGTTTAACACTGAGTCTATTTTCCTACCCGTCTTCATTGAAAAAAATACGCCTCGTCTTCAATGAGAACTTGTGTAATGAGAATTACTTGAAGAAGTCTCTGCAAAATGAAATATCCAAAACATATATTAATTTTGTATATATAGAGTAATTGGATATTAATATTACGGATTAATTAATACAATAGCTACATAATTAAAATTAAGTAGTATAGTATTCAAAGTTTCACATTTGTATCTATCCACCTTAATATAAAAGTGCCTAAGGGAAACACTGCCATAATAAACAGTGCTCATTTTCCCTATTGGGCCTTTTATAGTGCTCATTTTCCCTATTGGGCCTTTTATACACCACACCCTTGTCATTCATTTTGGGCCTTTGTTGCTACATCAATACCTTCTCAGCTTCTTTCATACCATTTCCTAATCACTTTCACATCTCTCCTTTCTCGAGTCACTTTTCATGCCTTTCTCTTCTCTTCCTCACTTTCCCCTCATCTTTCTCTCCTTCCATTCTCCTCTTAATAATTCTAATGACGATAATAACTATGATAATAGTCGTAACTTCTTCACCTCCAGAATCAATCATCAATAATTAAAGACTAGAAAAGCTAATGTCGTCAATGAACTCAACACATAGCATCACAAGGTTACATCTTTCTTCAATCCTATTTACTAATTTTAATTCAAGTTACAGCTTCCGTCTTTAAGAGCATTTTTTTCTTTTTCCGTGTATCGGTTTTCCTCCTCACACCACTTTCACTTTCCCCACGTCCTAATTCAATCCCTCTAATTTGTCTTCATAGTTTTGGATTAATAAACTATATTTGATTTGATTATTCTTATATCATTGTTGTTGTTATCTTGCAAAGTATTGTTTGAGTTGTGATTCTTCTCAACATTTTATATAAATTGTGCTGATTTCTTGAGCTTTCAGTTTGTTAATGTCTCGTGCTCCTTTATGCTTGATATCATTTTTGTGTCGATTAAACTTTTATGTTATCAAACGCTTGATTCATATGTTATTCCCACGCTTTAATTTCAAGTTCCCTCATCCCCTCCCATTCTTTTAGTTTTTATGTTGCTGAGATTATGAAGACTTTGTTGATATTGGTTTAATTAAAATTATGGGCCTTAGTTTGGTTTTCCCATATATAGATTTCACGCACACTAATTGCGTGCCAGGCCGTGGCGACATCTCTTCTGGTTCGATCTCCCTCACTGTCTTGTATCCAGGTACTCTTTTATTGCCCAAAGCTTCCGGAGATAAGAAAGTTGTCGTCTTTCTTCTGTATGTTAGAATCAAGGGTTTCTTAGGAGATATCTTCAGCACATAAATTATTTTAATTTCATGTTACTAGGGTTTATGATTTTGAGGAACTTAGTTTGTGCACACACTAATCTCATCAGTTTTTTTTTTGTCTAAATAGGGTTTTTATTTTAAGATATGGTTGGATGATTTATGATTTGTATAACGCCGAAGTTGATCTTAAGGAATTTTTATAATAGTAATTAAGTTTGTTAGTAGCTTAGGTAAGCTATGTTATGATTTGAGATAGGGATACTTCCTTTGTCAGTAGAGGTTTTGTGGGGGGGGGGGGGGGGGGGGGGGGGG
>JAIUZE010025498.1:0-14065 GCA_022085475.1 Heliosperma pusillum | reverse complement strand
TTATACCGCTAACGGTGAGATGCAAGCCCTAGTGAGCGTATTCGGTTGCCTAAGAGTGTCTTCCCCGAGTCTTTGAATAACATGATGGATTTGGATTTGTATTCCATATGCTCTTATCTTTAATTATCGAATTGCCTATCTATTCTTATCGTTTCTCACATGTATATCTATTTGTATGCATGCTCTACTTTTTTATTTCCTTCTATGTACGTTTAATGTGATATGGCTGGGAGAACCCGGAGTTACTCCCCACTGACTGTGGCGTTCATGTTTTTCATGGATGAACTGGTTGCTTGATTTGGATGGCTTTTTGCTTATGCTATTTTGGGTTCGGGTGTGAGCTAGCGGGCGTTGTCCCTGGAAGATTAACCTCTAGTCGTTAATTAGCTAGTTTGCTAAACACTTGTTCTTTGTTAATATTTTGAGAGACTCCGTCTCTTTGTTATATTCCGTACTTAGTTTGTAATGTTTTGACACTCCTCGTATTTTCTATCTTGCATGTATAAAAGTTTTTAAAATACCGTATTTCCGCAAATCAATTCACATGCTTGTATGTTTTATATTTCCGCATTCGCGAGGGTTGTCACAGATTCGAGATCTCAAAATTACATCAAGATCATGTTTCCATCATTACGAAAACATAATCAACTAAGGCCACACTAGGTAATACAAATTACAACCAATTGCAAAAATACGTAAATAAACCATTCAACAAATCATTCAACAAAATAAAAGGCATCAACAATAAATTAGTCATTCAAGACATAATTCCATAATTATGTAGAGTAATTTATCCAAACCACCTATTTTAAAATGATCAAAATTATGTGACAATTCCTAAATTACTCACAATAATTCCAATCAAACATAATCCAATTTTAATTCATATTATCGTATAATATGAATTACTCCAACATTATTTTAAACCATTTTAAAATAATTGGGTATCCAATAATTGTGAACTTTTTCACAACAACAATCATACATTATCAATATAATGCATAAATCAATAAAATTCGGCCAAAATAAACAAAAAAAAAAAAACCCGAAACAATTTTTTTTTGTTTTATAAAACAACCACGTTTTTTTTTTTATCAAATAATACATACATATTAAACATTTTAATTTGATGTTGCTAATATTACAAGATCGGTACATTTATCAACATTCAATCATTATTAAACATTGATACAAACTAGATGATTCAATTTAACATTTTAAAATGAATATCTAAATCATGATTAAATCGATTATCTAAATATTTGAGTAATCATAATTGATTTGAACATCATTAAAATTAATGAATCATGATGCAAAACAACAATTTAACATCATGTGTGCCGAAAATTCATAGCAAAAACAAATGTTCATAAACATTCAAAACAATTTCCATTTACATTTTAATTTAATCCTTATTAAATTAAAACATCTACAAATTTTTCATATTGTCATCTTAACATTTTAAAACAACAATATCAATAAATCAAAATGAAAACAAGAATAAAAAAAAAAATACACGGCTAAAAAAAAATATTTGAGCCGAGAAAAAAAAAATTTCAGAAAAATTTTAATTTCATATTTCATCATTTATAAAAAATCATATAAAATAATTTCGTAGCCAAAGCTCTGATACCACTTGTGGGAAATATCGGTATATTTCACCATGAAATTTAAGGATTATAACGAAATTATAATATATGAAATATAGTCAAACGAAATGCATAATATAAAACATAGAGATTAGAATCAACCTCCGGTCCTAGCCATATGGCCTAAGAACAAATATCGAGATCGATATTCTCCTAATCGTTGCACCCAAGATGCTCTGAGAAATGCCTTTTCTTCTTGCTAGAATGAATACCAAAAACTACTCATCAAAATTTTTGTGTGAAAAAGTAATGATAAGAATGTAGAGAAAAAGAGTTTATATCAATCTCGTCTACTCTCATTTTGACCGTCCAACAAGTAGTGGAGAGAAGAGAGGACTCTTTTTTTTCTCTACTTGTTTTTAGGTTGTTAGCCTTTTCATTTTAATGTATAAAAATGTGTATGTATTATTATTGTCATTTATGTTGTCACATATTAATAAGTCCATACAACATTTCGCAGTCGATTTATTAATACCGGTCTGACATCATTTATTATGACAATATCATATAATATATACGTCAACTATAAATATCATATATTTATAATTTGCTAATTAAATATAACAGTTTATACTTAATTACGAATTAACATTTAATTCGTTTAAGCTTACATCATTTAATCGAATTAAATAATTACATTATATAGATCAATTAGATATAACAGTTTATATTCAATTACGAATTAATATTTAGTTCGTCTCAGCTAGTATATTTAATCGTATTAAATAATCGTATCATCATTACATTGACTAACCTTTTAGTCATATACATCGAATAACCTTTTAGTCATATAAGGCATCAATATGTTTATATTTTTCATATAATCATATCTCTCAAACACATCCTTTAGGTGTGACTTTTAGGGACCAGTTGATCACCGCCATTAAAATGACAATAACGTCAAGCTTCTAGCAAGCCAACCGTTATCGATAAACGTTAATCAACTGATAAGAATACTAAGTATACCCTGTGAACATGTAAGAGATTTATACACGTTATCACACTAACTGTGGAGGACACTAGCTCCAACAGTAGCGGCATGGAAAGCGGTACTCATCAATAACTTTCTACCCAAGGCTTCTTGCAAAGCCTTCCAAAATCTCGAACAAAACCTCGGGTCTCGGTCGGGTATGATCTCCTTGAGAATACCATGGTAGCGAACAATCTCATCAACATAAGCTTTGGCTAGTCAATCCAAGCTCCATGTCTCCTTAATAGAAATGAATCTAGCACACTTGGAGATGGACTACCTACGGTTCTAGGCAACGCCATCACAAAGTCCATGGAGATGGACTCCCATTGCCATAAAGGAACATCCAAAGGTTGTAATAATCCACCGGGTCTTTTGTGCTCAATCTTCACTTGTTGGCATGTGAGACACCTTCCCACATACGACACAACATCACCTTTTCAAATTCGGCCACCAAAATTGTAGCTTCAAGTCTTTGTACATCTTGTCGCCTCCGGGATGTATTGAATAAGGGGATAAATGAGTTTCATCAAGGATTCTCTTCCTAATATCAAGAGCATTGGGAACAAACATTCGGCCACGAAAACGAAGAACTCCATTGTCTTTAATCTTGAAATCTTTAGCTTTGCCTTCAAGTAGCTTTGCTTGAATAGATTTGTAAGTAGCATCATCCATTTGATTCTCTCGGATTTCACGATGAAAAACGGGCTTGGCAACCTAGCACCTAGGCAATCAAACCCATGCTCTACCAATTCAAGCTTCAATCTTCGGAATTTGGCACAAAGGTCAACGAGGCCACTCAAAGAATGAGTAGACTTCCTACTAAGGGCATCGAGAATCATATTAGCCTTCCCTACATGATAGAGCAACTCAAAGTCATAATCGTTCACCAAATCTAACCATCTCCTTTGTCTCATATTCAACTCCTGTTGAGTAAATATGTACTTCAAACTCTTGTGATCGGTGTAGATACAGCAATGAAAAATAATAGGGGGAAAACACCAGTTCTATTGTCGTGGTAACTTTCTTAAATACAAGCTCACTACTAAAGGCATGACACACACTGACGAGACCACCCAAAACGTTGACACCACGAAACGGCCTAAAAATAATATGGGGAAAACACACCAGAAAGCCTCCTCATGGGATCGTCCGTGGGCAAAATAACCTCGATTTTACCAACATTAATGTAATCGAGGACCATCTGCTATAATCAGCTATAAAACCTTACCCACTACCAGGGTATCACCAACAATAGTGTCATCATCCAAGTACCAAGCCTGCAGATCCAAGTTAAAAGAGTCTCTGATGCTACATACCAAAGGATGCAACACCAAAGCAAAAGGTTGAGGACCCAAGGGGTTACCCTGCTTAACCTTCTGACAAGCCATAACTGTGGTCCCCATAGTACAACCTCGGAGGACTAGAATATCAAAACTCAACCTATTGAGAAAGAACATGGCAATGACGACGACACCTCTCGTAACATGATCTCACGGTTGATAAATTTATAAACATTTTGGAAGTTTACCAACAACATGGAAAGGTCACATCATCACCACGATCCTTAAAAAACCGATTCAAGGCTTGCAAAATAGCCTCTCCTCCACGGGGTACCCCTACTCCAAATTGAAGACCATCAAAATAACCACACAACGAGTGGCCAATCAAAATAGCATCAACCTTAGAGATAAGGCGCCTTGAAACAGTACCCACAACAATAGGACAAATACCACGACCCTTTTAACAAGCAGTGTGAGCAAGCACTAACAATGTACTCACCTAGAACCTGCCGACATCTGCCTTCGAGGATAAGGTTAACCACCCGAGCGATAGAGGCGAGCGACTCATTAAAAATAGCAACGACAATGCAACTCCGCTCAAACAATCCAAAAGATGCTGAGTGTGAAAGCCGTCCCTCCCACATGACGTGACACTGAATCATGTCCAAGGCAATAGTCAAAGAAGCAAAGAGGGTATGGTGATCAGAAGACAAAGGGGATGAAATGTGGTCGACGGCTGAGCGTTGGCAGGGGCAACACTCCATATACCTCTCTCTCAATCACCCTTTCCCTCTCCCTCATGCACTCGTTTTAAATTATTAATATAAGTTAAGTTCAAATTAATTCAGTTTAACTTAGTTCACATCATTTTAGTTCTTTGCAGTTTAGTTTAATTCAGTGCAATTCAACCTATTTCAGTTAAAAAAAACATGGCCCTAACAATTATATCTGCGAGATCCGTCCTGAGAGGCCCAACAAGATTTAACTATAGTTGTCATTACTGTACTTATATAATATATTTATCTTAATATCATCATTATAAACAAATTACGATTAGCAAAAACAATAAGCACAAAAGTAAAACTGTCCATGTCCTTTTATTTACTAATAGCTTGACTTATGGTTGTCCTTAAAAACCTCTCAACCATGCATTATAATGTTCGTTATTAGTCACCTTTCAAATATATTAAACTTAAATAAACCACTAGTCGTCAAATCTTAATCTTATAATATTAAATCACTAGAAGGTAAATAATATATATATAAATTCTTATTTATTACGGTCACTATCCGTCAAAAGCTTGTGATGGGTCGGATTCCTCTCACAAGCTTGCAAGTGAGAGGACAAGGGGAAAATCATTGATATCCCACTTGTCCTTTTACTTGCAAACTTGTGAAAAGAATCCGACCCGTAATAAGATTGTGACGGATAGTAATCATCACAAACAAGACTAATGGTAATGTATGTGATTACCTTTCCATAAGCACTGAATATGGGGATTCGCATACAACGACTTATGTCACTTTTGCCTCGCTTTATAGGGGTGTAGGCTTTGCGACTATACAAAAAGCTTAATTGCCTTTTTGGGTAAATTAAATTGGCTTAGGTTAAATCACGAAACAAGAACTTGAGCTCTAATATAAATCTTTGGAGATTAACTTTCTTAGCTTCACTTAATCATACACTTAATTTTAAGAGGGCATATAGTATATTTTGTTTGCACCATTTGAAATAATCCGATCAGATCACTTAGTTTTTGTGAGGAAAGCTTGATATATTTTAAACTTGCGAAATACGCCTCACCCTTGTTACTTTTCTTCAACCAAAAGTATCGAAGCTACTGCGTAATACTAGTACTTATTGTCAACACGGTTGGCGAATTTTGTACATATGAAAGAATTGTGGGCTTGACGACCGACACCAGACAACAACATACTATATCATTGTAGGGTGTATAAAAAGAGGAAATAAATTATATGCATATATTGTACTGTAGACGTGAGTTATCCATTAATAGGAGATAGTTAGGCAAGATTGTCCATGCTTCCTTAGTACAGTGCATCTTATATTATGTCTAGATGTGATTACCAATTTATGAAATGTAGGCAAGTTTTCCCATACCATTTCTTTACGTAACATATTAATAAATGGCAATACTTCAACAAATTGTACATTAATTTCGTAAAGATATTAAGTACTTTATGGCAACTGGTACATCAAACACGAACCAAATTAATTTATTCTGCATGAATGTAAACGTGTGGGATGGTCATAGACTATTAGTGTCGCGCCTGGCGATGTGGTGTATGGCTTGACCACTCGTTGGGCAAAATTTGTTATCTTATGAAATTTTACCCAGGTTGTTTTAGATTTGATAAAAGTTGATTCGAAATAATTTAGACCATCAATTTTTTTTAATGTAGTTGTCATTTAATATTTCATCCATAAAATTTGCTAAATCATACTCCTTCCATCTCGGTCATTTGTTGGTTGTCCTATTTCTTTTTAAGGTGACTTAGTGAATTGTTGTTCTTTTTATATTTGGAAGGTTTTCTATAAGTAATTTGATCATCTAATGGTACCATTGTCCATTTGTCACCTACTAAGTGAAACCACAAATGCCCCCGACTCTTGCCTTGGTCTTTGTACCAAAATAAAAGGATAACAATTGACCGGAACAGAGGGAGTATAAATTTTTCTAAAATTTTCCATTCACTACCCTTATCTCTAAGATAGATAATTAAAATATCTCTTCTTTCCTGTCTGACCTAATTATTATTTTTCTAAGCTAATCACTTAAAAACTTGAGTTGTGTGAGAATATACAATAAAATATAGTATATTACATATTGGTATTCTATTATAGTTCATATTTGGTATCCTAGTTTCCTAAGAAGTAGAATTGTATTTAGGAAAGAATTGTGGTTATGGCTAAGCATTGGGTAGTATATAAGTCTGATCATGTATTCGTTATTTATCATCCAAAAAATATAATTCATATATTTTGTTATTCACTGTTTATTATGGTATCAGAGCAGTAGCGATCCTGACAATTTTTCCGCTAATTCACCATGACGGACGGTGAGAAGAAACAGGGAGAACATAATGTCTCAAAATCCGAGACCATACTGCAGTCTTCCCCATTATACCTACATCCGTCAGACAGTCCTAGTTTGATGCTCACTCAAACTATTTTCAATGGAGATAATTATGATATATGGGCCGACGCCGTTCGTAACGGACTTGATGCAAAAAAATAAATTGGCTTTTGTGGAAGGAACCGTTCAGAAACCCATCGCCAACACAAGCGAAGGCGATAGTCTTGAGTCGATTGCATGGCGCCAATGCAATGCCATGCTCAAATCGTGGTTTCGCAACGTCATCGACCCTAAACTCCACCCAAGTATTACCTTTTCTGCCAACATCACGGAAATTTGAAACGAGTTGAAGGAGCGATTCTCCGTGGGAAACGCACCACGTGCCCACCAGTTAAAGAACGATCTCAACGATTGTAAACAGGGGAAACAATCTGTGGTTGAATATTACACCTAACTCAAAACAATATGGGACGAATTAGAAAATCACAGTCGAGTTTCTCCATATACTTGCGGCGCTGGTGCGGCGCTGGCTAAAGAACGAGAGGAAGAAAAAGTTCACCAATTTCTTATGGGTCTGGACACTACTATGTACGGTCATATTCGTAAAAATTTATTAATGGAGGATACCATTACGCCCCTTAGTCGTGCTTATGCTATTGTCTTACGCGAGGAACGCCACAACACTGTCACGAGAGGAAAAGAAGAGCAGAGTGAGGCGGCTATGGCGGTAAAATATAATAGCGCACAAGGAAGGGGACGAGGGAGCATGCCACATAAAGACCCTAGTGAACCCACTCCGACACTACCGCACTGCACTTACTGCGACAAGGACTATCATACCGAAAAGTTTTGCTATGAGAAACATGGTTTTCCTTCTAGGGGTCGCGGACGAGGTCGTGGACGACGGGGTGGCCGTGGTGGAGGATGTGGTGAACGAGGCTTCCACACACAGGTTTTTAATGCAGCGGTGCTCGAGACAGAGACGCCTGCTTCATCCATCCACGGACTCACTGCGGATGATATGATAAAGCTACACATACCTGAAGGCAGTCAATCATTAACAGGTATACAGAATAATGTTACAGGTGAGTGGATACTTGATAGCGGTGCCTCACACCACATGACAGGTCGCTACGATTTACTCGAGAAACGATGGAAAAGTGCACCATCGCGAGTCGGGTTACCAGACGGAAAGTACATTGTTGCATCTGAACATGGACAAGTTATATTAGATAATAAGTTCATTCTTAAAGATGTGCCATATGTCCCAAATCTGAATTGCCATTTAATTTCCATCAAGCAGTTAATCGAAGAAAACAATTGTGTAGTTACTTTTAACAAAAATTATTGTATTGTGCAGGACCAATCTATGACGATGCAGATTGGACGGGGTGAGCATCGTGACGGGGTTTATTATTTGAAGACTGAGCATGAGGATCGTGTAGCAAGAACTCGACTGGCTGGCGATGCTCGATTATGGCATAGAAGACTCGGTCACCCGTCTAATAGTACTTTACCTTATTTTTCGTCTTTAGTTGGGAATAATTTATCTTTGACCGATAGTTTTGTTTGTGATTCTTGTTGTCGTGCAAAACAAACTCGGTCGACTTTTGGTGTTAATAATAAAAGAAGTAGTGAATTATTTGCCTTAATTTATTGTGACATTTGGGGGCCCTATAGAGCGTCTAGTTTGTCTGGGGCACATTATTTCCTGACCATCGTTGATGATTGTAGTAAGGGAGTTTGGGTGCATCTAATGAAAGATAAAAGAGAAGTAGGTGCCTTGATGAAATATTTTGTCCAAATGACCATCACCCCAATTTGGAAAGCAAGTCAAAATAATACAAAGCGATAATGGAACCGAATTTCTTTCAGGGGACATGAAAGACTATTATAATGCCAATGGAATACTTATCCAAACTAGTAATGTTGATACCCCTCAACAAAATGGAAGGGTGGAACGGAAACATCGACATCTCTTGGGGAAGGCTCGTGCCCTTCGTTTTCAATCTGGTCTACCTTTGCGGTTTTGGGGGGAATGTGTCTTATCCGCGGCTTATTTGATTAATAGAACCCCAACTCGTGTCCTTAATGGTCGAACTCCTTATGAGATTTTTTATGGTTCTAAACCACGTCTTGATGAACTTCGTGTATTAGGGTGCCTGTGTTACGCACATAAGAAAGATAGACCCAAAGACAAATTTGGGAAGCGGGGTACAAGGTGTGTTTTTATAGGATATCCGCAAGGGAAGAAAGGATGGCGGTTATATGACTTAAAAAGTAGAACGTTTCTGGTTTCCCGAGACGTAATTTTCTACGAACACGTTTTTCCACTTGCGGATAGGAGTGAGGCGGATGGACAGGGACACGGTTTAACAGACCCGGTTTTTGAACAGACCGAGATACCTCCTACTCCCGAAGTTATTGACATACCTTCTGATAATTGTGATGTGCGACCAATAGAAGAACCAGTTGCACCAATTGCGGAAGACAATCATATGTCCCCTGGTTCCCATAACACGGATAATGGGGACGAATGTTTAGAGGAACAACATGTAGCAAATGAAACAATTAATCCCAGAAGAGATGGGACGTGGTTCTAGAAAAAAATTCGAACCCTTCTGGAAGAAGGACTATGTTTGCAAGTCCTCAAGAATAATAAACCCCCCTCAAAATGCTCATTCGGTTCCGTCTACATCTTCTAAGAAAGGTACTCGCTATCCTTTAATTAATTATATCACTACTAGTTGTTTTTCTCCGTCTCACGAGTCTTATATGGCAAATAACGACAATGTCAAAGAGCCGAATAATTACTTCGAGGCAGCTCAACATGTCGAATGGAGGAAAGCAATGAGGAATGAGATTGAGGCCCTTGAATTAAATAAAATATGAAAGGTTGTTAGCTTACCAGCCGAAAAACGACCAATCAGATGTAAGTGGTTTTACAAAATTAAACATAATGCTGATGGTACCATTGAACGGTACAAGGCAACATGAGGTCATGGAGATGACTTGTCGTTTACATAGACAGACTGTATGACACTCTGTCGAACAGTGACCTTTGTAGAGACCCTTAAATCAATTATTTGATGCCTGGTCGTGGCAGGGTCTTCTATCTTATTCCTATTAGTCGATTCTTTTGACTGGCGACCGTCTATCTGAGTCGGTGCAGTTTTCGATTGGTTTTGGTTGATGTTCTAGGTCGTGTCGTAAAAGGTGGCCGATGGACATCTTCTGGATCATGGTGATCTGCATCATACAGAGTAGATGAATCAACAGGAATTGTCCACCCACGTTGGGTACAAACATCTTTAGGCCACTCGAGGAGTAGTTACTGTAAATGCGTGGTCACGCTCGGAAAGAGATCTATGGTAGATTTTACGATCAGACATTTACTCTCCCTATCGAGAAAACCACTCTAGATATTATCAATCGCAAGTGCGACCTGAAAGACACCTTGCGTTGAGTGGGAGATGTGATAAAGAGACAAGAGAATTGGTGACGCACACTTGTGTCATACAAGTGGGAGATTGTTGGAGCAGGTGTCCTCCACAATGGTGCGCCAGATAATAAATTTCATTAAAGAATATAATTGGGATATTTATTGACTATATATATATGATTAGTCAGTTGATTAACGTAAATCAATAACGGTTGGCTGACTAGAGTTTGACGTTATTGTCGTATGACGGCGGTGATCAACTGATCCTTTTCGGTCACACCTATAGAATGAAATCCAAATAGTAACTAATTATTTGTATATGATACAGTTGATTAGTCCATTACATATATTTTATATGTACGAGAGTTTATTGTTAGAAATTGAGTTAAGAACTCAAATTCGATTAAGTTTATTTTTCAATTATGCGATAATTGACTAATAAATTTATATCTTATTTTAATATGATTAAATAAGATCTAACTTAGTAATTAATCGTTAAATTACTAAATTAGTTGAGGTTTTGAGATAGAGGTAATTAGTTAATTATATTTACAAGGAGTTGTAAAATAAATTAACTACGCATTGTGGGGCGCATTATATAATGATATAATGATAAAATAAATTAACCGTCTCCATTATCGAGAATAACGGTTTGGTTGTAATTTTTATTGCGATCTCGTATCGCCGGTTTGTAATAATTAATAATTTCATTTCATAGAACAAATGTATATTAGGAATTTGTATATTTTTATATTTGTAATTATTTTTATGAAAACCGGTGACTCCCTCAAGACGGTGCCATTTTTGGAAGGCGTTCCAAGTGAAGAGGCAAGGGACCAAGGAGTTGGTTTCCGAATTTGTAATTATCTAGTTAATTTGATTAGCTAGGTGGTCATACTAGGATATTTTCATTGCTTTGTTGCTTGCTTTATTTCCGCTCATGCCAAAATCGTCACACATGCATTTTATTTTTTTCGTTATTGTCAATTCCACGTTATTCACAATTCACCGACTTAGTTCACTTATAGGGAATGAATAATTAAATTGACAAGATCTCTCACATATTTAAAAAATTGAGATTAGCCTTACCAATTAGTAACACCTATGAATCCCGTGTTCATTAGGGCTACCACGCTCGTGGGTCCCTTTTTACCTCGGGTAAGTAGGGTGATACGATCACAAGCTAAAATTGGATTGGACTCAACGAGATAAGCGTTATCTTGGGACTAGGAGATGGATTTAGTTGAAATCCGTCAACCAAGAGTTCTAAGGGTAGAATTAGTCAAGTAATGACTTACCATTTTTAGATAAAGGTAGTATACGATGACTTTTTTTTGTTTAAAGATGGTCTTGGAATCATTTATATAATTTAGTGAGAGGTCATTATATAAATGCTAAACTTGTTAAAATGTTTTTCAAGTAAATTAACAATGAATGTTTATATATTTCTTTTTGTGGTAATAACCATATTCGCACAATGTCAACTTCACCAAACAACGCAACCTTGGGTAAGGACTCATGGTTGAGACCCGTCATGGACAAGTGTGTCCTAAAAGATCACGGTAGTAACTAAGTTGAATGGGAATCAACGATCAAGAGCGCCGCGATATCCGATAACGTGCTTCGCTACTTGGTCGAAGAGCCCCCCACCGAACCCGCGCCAAGATCGTCTGCGGTGGTTCGGGCCGAATATGACCTATATTTGAAGCTTGCTAATGACGTGAAGAATGTCTTAATTGGTCAATCTCACCCAAACTCAAACTCCAATTGATATCTCTCGATGCATATGCGATATTCACGAGGATAACGTCGATGTTTTCGCAAGCCCCTCAAATTATCCAATATGAGGCGGCTACGAAATTCTTTGACACTAAGCTTCAAAGGGGCCAAAACGTTGGCCCACACGTGCTCAAAATGGTTTAGCACGCCAACACCTTAGAGCGTCTAGGGTGCAAAATTCCAAAGCAGTTAGTTGTGGGTAAAATCCTTCATTCACTCACACCAAAGTTCACCCAATTTAGGGTGAACTATAACATGAATGGCATGGAAAAGAGTTTCCATGAACTCCATGCACTCCTCACCCACGCGGAGAGGGACATCGAGGCTAGTGCGAGTGAACCCAAGGACGTTCTTTCAATGAAAATGAAGAACATGAACCTTGGGGTGAAAAGGACAAAGGAAAGGGTAGACTCTTTTCAAGAAAATCGGCAAGGGAAAGGGCAAGGTCTTTTATAAACCCAAGCCCAAAGTCAACAAACACCCGGAGGCGGATTGTTATTATTGTAATGGCAAAGGGCATTGAAAACGCAATTGCCCCAAATACTTGAAAGACTAGAAGGACGGTAGGTAAAATTCTTTCATCACTCTATATAATAGATATTAACTTTGTTAGTACATCTTCTTAGGTATTTGATACCGGTTGTGGTTTTCACCTTTGTAATCATGTACAGGGGCTGAAGGACACGCAAGCACTAGCCAAGGGTGACGTTAACCTGCGCATGGGAAATGGAGCTAAGGTAGCCGCAGTTTCCGTGGGCACCTACGTTCTTCTTTTGCCTAATGGTTTAGAGTTGTATTTAAATAATTGCTATTATGTACCAACTCTTACCAACTCTTACGTTCTTCTGCTTGATGAGGCACAAAAGAGATGCTTTTGAAAAATTCATAGAATTTCAAAATGAAGTAGAAAACCAATTGAATAAAAAGATTAAAGCCCTACGATCCGATCGTGGTGGTGAATACTTGAACAATGTATTTGATTCACACCTAAAGGATTGTGGTATAGTATCACAATGGACTTCTCATGGGACACCTCAATTAAATGGTGTGTCCGAAAGGAGAAATCGAACTTTATTAGATATGGTTTGATCTATGATGAGTCTGACAGAGCTTCCTGATTATTTTTGTGGTTTTGCTCTCTTATCTGCAATATTTTCACTAAATCGAAGCCCGTCTAAAGCGGCAAACAAGACTCCATATGAGATATGAATAGGGAAAGTCCCTTAATTGTCGTTTATGAGAATTTGGGGATGCGAGGCGTTTGTTAAGAGTAAGTCTGACGATAAACTTGCACCCAAATCTGACAAATGTCTGTTTGTAGGATATCCAAAGGAAACACGGGCTTATTACTTCTACAATAAACACGAGGACAAAGTGTTTGTGTCTCGTGATGCAGTCTTTTTAGAAAATGATTTTATTTCTAAAAGACTGAGTGGGAGAAAATTTGAACTTGATGAAGTCCAAGAGCCACAAACCGAAAAGGACGACGAGGAAAACGTTCCCTCTTCGTCTGACACGGTCATAATTCCTTCGGAACCTAGGAGGTCAAGCAGAATTAGTCATCAACCTGATAGATACCTTGGTATTATAGAGGAAGGTGATGACTATAATGTTTTACTTTTTGAAAGTAACGAACCTACTACCTACAAAGCAGCCATTTCTAGTCCCGACTCAAAGCTATGGCTTGGAGCCATGCAATCCGAAATGGATTCTATGTACGACAATCAAGTATGGGACTTGGTTGATTTACCTAAGGAGGTACGACCTCTTCAGTGTAAGTGGATCTATAAGATCAAAAGTGGCTTAGATAAAACATAATGATGTTTACAAGCTGATTGGTTGGC